>QODF01000112.1:2460982-2477132 GCA_024372805.1 Oostethus manadensis
TTCCTACCTTCACCTATGGTCATGAGCTTTGGGTAGTGACCGAAAGGACAAGATCGCGGGTACAAGCGGCCGAAATGAGTTTTCTCCGCAGGGTGGCTGGGCTCTTCCTTAGAGATAGGGTGAGAAGCACTGTCATCCGGGAGAGACTCGGAGTAGAACCGCTGCTCCTCCGCATTGAGAGGAGTCAGATGAGGTGGCTCGGGCATCTGGTCAGGATGCCTCCCGAATGCCTTCCTGGGAAGGGTGTTCAGGGCACATCCAAACGGTAGCAGGCCTCAGGGAAGACCCAGGACACGTTGGAGAGACTATGTCTCTCAGCTGGCCTGGGAACGCCTCAGCATCCGCTGGGAAGAGCTAGACGAAGTGGCCAGGGAGAGGGACCTCTTGGCTTCCCTGCTTAGGTTGCTGCCCCTGCGACCCGAATTCGGATAAGCGGAAGAAAATGGATGGATGGATGTATGGATCTCCAATGCCTTAAAATGGAGAGCAAAACCAGAGGAAAACAAAAGACAACTATCAAAATGGATTGCAAAATACCCGGAATGGCAAAGGCTCAGCCAATGATCAGCTTCAAGATAATTAAAGACAGTCTGGAGTGACCTCAAAGTATTGTGACAGTTAGATGTCTGTGTGAAACAAATCTGTTTACAAGATTCCCCCGCAAAGTCCCTCTGTTAAGAAAAGACATGTGCAGAAGAGGTTACAATTTGCCAAAGAACACATCAACTGGCCTAAGGAGAAATGGAGGAACATTTTGTGGACTGATGAGAATAACATTGTTCTTTTTGGGTCCAAGAGCTGTTTGTGAGACGACCCCCAAACTCTGAATTTACACAGTGAAGACAGTGAAGCATGGTGGTGCAAGCATCATGATATGGGCATGTGTCTCCTACTATGGTGTTGGGCCTATTTATCACATAGCAGGGATCATGGATCAGTTTGCATATGTCAAAATACTTGAAGATGTCATGTTGGCTTATGCTGAAGAGGACATGCCCTTGAAATGGGTGTTTCAACAAGACAATGGCCCCAAAAACACCAGTAAACAAGCAAACTCTTACGTTGTTATGTTATGGAGTGGCCAGCCCAATCCCCGGATCTTAATACAATGGAGAACTTGTGGGGTGACATCAAAAATGTTTCTGAAGCAAAACCAAGAAATGTTAATTAATTGTGGAATGTTGTTAAAGAATCTTGGAGTGGAGTAACAGCTGAAAGGTGCCACAAGTTGATTGACTCCATGGGCTCTAATTTTGTGGACCAGGGGCAAGCGAAGCACACCTTCACTTGTGCCTCGTCTGACCTAGGAGCATTTAGCAATTTCGTGCCACGCGCAGCCTGGCGTAAGTACGCCTCCATCTCTCCTACCAGCGCAAGTGGCAAAGAAGGAGAAGAGAATGTGTGACTGGGTTTAACACAGCCGGGTCAAATCTTCACCAATCAAATGAGCTCTTCTCCTCAACTTTAAATCCGCTGCTGGCAAAGCGAATAGCAAGTTTCGTTAGATATGGATGAAGACAGCGGAAGACAGCCAAACCTCTCCCAGACGGAAAGTGATGTTTTGGTCCGAGAGGTCCAAGCTCAAAGTGGCCGAATATATGGTCACGCGAGCAGACCTCCTTGGGCTGATGATGCAAAAGTGGCCTGGGAGGAGATTACAAGTATCGTAAATCAGGTTTGCCTTGATGTACTGAGAACCGTTGCCCAGTGTAAAATATGATTCAATGATGTCAGAAGAAGGGCAAAACAAAAACTATATGAGCACCGGAGGCACACGGTGGCCACCGGGAAAGTAAGCATTTTTTCCCTACTAATAAAGACTCATATTTAGAAAACTATATTTGTAATATGAAAATGTAATATAATATGTATATGAGACCGGCCTGTGGGGTTTTGGGGATGTCTGCGCTTGATCCTGTCCATCCTGGTCTCACCCAAAGAGAACCTCAGCTCTTCATCTCTGCTACCTCCAGCTCTGCCTCCTGTCTTTTCCTCAGCGGCACTGTCTCTAAACCAAACAACATCGCTGGTCTCACCACAGTTTTGTACACCTTTCCTTTCATTTTAGCTGAAACTCTTCTATCACACATCACACCCGACACTTTTCTCCACCCATTCCAGCCTGCCTGCACACGCTTCTTCACCTCTTTTCCACACTCTCAATTGCTCTGGACTGTTGACCCTAAGTACTTAAAATCCTCCACCTTCTTTATCTCTTCTCCCTGTAACCTCACTCTTCCACTTGGGTCCCTCTCATTTACACACATGTACTCCGTCTTGCTGCGGCTGACCTTCATTCCTCTCCTTTCCAGGGCAAACCTCCACCCCTCAAGCTTCTCCTCCACCTGTTCCCTGCTCTCACTACATATCACAATGTCATCTGCAAACATCATAGTCCATGGAGATTCCTGTCTAACCTCGTCCGTCAGCCTGTCCATCACCATAGCAAACAAGAAGGGGCTCAGAGCTGATCCCTGATGGAGTCCCACCTTCACTCGGAACTCCTCTGTCACACCTGCAGCACACCTCACTACTGTCTTACAGTCCTCGTACATGTCCTGCACCGCTCTAACATACTTCTCTGCCACTCCAGACTTCCTCATACAATACCACAGTTCCTCTCTGGGCACCCTGTCATAAGCTTTCTCCAGATCTACAAAAACACAATGCAGCTCCCTCTGACCTTCCCTGTACTTCTCAATCAACATCCTCAAAGCAAATACTGCATCTGTTGTACTCTTTTTTGGCATAAAACCGTACTGCTGCTCACAAATGCTCACGTTTGCCCTTAGTCTAGCTTCAACTACTCTTTCCCATAACTTCATTGTATGGCTCATCAGCTTTATTCCTCTGTAGTTGCCACAACTCTGCACATCTCCCTTGTTCTTAAAAATGGGCACCAGCACACTTCTCCTCCATTCCTCAGGCATCTTCTCATTATCTAAGATCTTGTTAAACAACCCGGTCAGGAACTCTACTGCCACCTCTCCTAGACACTTCCATACCTCCACAGGTATATCATCAGGACCGAGTGCCTTTCCATTCTTCATCCTCTTCAATGCCCTCCTCACTTCTTCCTTACTAATCTTTGCTACTTCCTGGTCCACAACAGTCACCTCTTCTACTCTTTGTTCTCTTTCATTTTCCTCATTCATCAACTCTTCAAAGTACTCTTTCCATCTTCCCATGACACTACTGGCACCTGTCAATACCCTTCCATCCCTATCCTTCATCACCCTAACCTGCTGCACGTCCTTCCCATCTCTGTCCCTCTGCCTTGCCAACCTGTATAGATCTTTCTCTCCCTCCTTGCTGTCCAACCTAGCATACAAGTCATCATAAGCCCCTTGTTTGGCCTTTGCCACCTTTACTTTCACCTTACGCTGCATCTCTCTGTACTCCTGTCTACTCTCTTCAGTCCTCTCAGTGTCCCACTTCTTCTTAGCTAACCTCTTACTCTGTATACACTCCTGCACCTCCTCATTCCACCACCAAGTCTCCTTATCTACTTTCCTTCCAGATGACACACCAAGTACTCTCCTACCTGTCTCCCTGATCACAGTAGCTGTAGTTGTCCAGTCATCTGGAAGGACTTCCTGGCCACCCATAGCCTTTTTCAACTCCTTCCTAAATGTCACGCAACACTCCTCCTTTTTCAGCTTCCACCATTTTGTCCTCTGCTCTGCCTTTACCCTCTTCATCCTTCTCACCACTAGAGTCAACCTACACACCACCATCCTATGCTGTCTGGCTACACTCTCACCTACCACTGCTTTGCAGTCACTGACCTCCTTCAGGTTACACCTTCTACACAAGATGTAGTCTACCTGTGTGCTCCTACCTCCACTCTTGTAGGTCACCCTATGTTCCTGTCTCTTCTGGAAGAAAGTATTCACTACAGCCATTTCCATTGTTTTTGAAAAGTCGACCACCATCTGTCCTTCAGCGTTCCTCTCCTGTAGGAGAGGAACTTGCCCATCACCTCCTCATCATCATCTGTTTCCTGCACCAACATGTCTATTGAAGTCCGCACCAATGACAACTGTTTCACTTCTTGGGATGTTCTGCATCACTTCATCTAGGTATAACCAGAGTTTATCTTTCTCCTCCATCTCACATCCTACCTGTGGAGCATACCCACTAACAACATTGAACATCACATCTTCGATTTCTAGCTTCAGGCTCATCAGACACTCTTTTTACCTCCAGGACGTTGCTAGCAAACTCCTCCTTCAAAATCACCCCTACTCCATTTATCTTCCTATCTACACCATGATAGAACAGCTTGAACCCTGCTCCTGAAATTGTCACTACACCACGCGACCACGCAGTCGCAGCGCGCCTCGGTCTACCAAATTACCAAATTGGCTGCGTACGCTGGAAGAAGTGACCACTCCGCAGCCTGCGCCAAGCTGCGCAACCCACGAGAGACCTGTGTCACACAGATATGAAGCAGCAAAAAACTGTGCTTATACAACTAAATATTGGTTTAGTGATTTACAGGATTGCCAAATCCTAGAAACAAAAAGGTTTGTAGAATATAGTTTTGAGTTTGTAAAGTCAATGGCAGACACTGCTATCTTTTTTTTTTTTAAACACACCCCTTTCAATTAATTGCCCAATTGCACAACCTTAAGAGCGTGGACATTTTTAATGCTGGGGCTTGTTTTCTGAGAATCTACTGCACCTACTAGTAAATTGTTTGCCATGTAGCAATACAAATATACTAATAATGATTAATCTGGTTAGTCACATTGGACCGCTATTATTTTGAACTCTACTGCATAATGTGCTGTATATGATTACCATTCAATGTATTGGTTTCCACTGTAGATGAACTTGCATTAGCACAGTTGCAGTTATGCTTGTAATGACGTTGGTCATAAGTTCCATGAGATGATTTATGGCTCGTATCTTCACCTGATACACTATGGCCTTCAAGTTCCCCCAAAGAAAGGGATAGATATGGGGATCTTATCTGAGACAAAACAATATACATTATACTTTTTTTATATACTTATATATGGAAACTTATGGCCCACACTCTATTCCCAAAGACAATATGTTTACCCAAGAAACAATTCTGAAAAAGATATATTGTCGAGACAAACCCACATGCAAACCCACAGGTGGCATCAAACAACTTAACTTCTCCCCAAGTGAGTCCGAACTTTTCTTCCTGTCACTCACAGACACCAGCGACCTACCCCAGGTGAAGTCGGTTAAGACAAGTCGGGTAAGAAACCACTGAAAAAGACAAGTTGTCTTACAGTATATTTGGGGTCTAGAGATTTAAACATGAAGCCAACAGGTGCAATGAAATCATATCTCCCCAAGTTTACCAGACCTTTTTTCCTGTCACTCACAGACACCAGCGACCTACCAGAGAAACAAGTCTGAAAAAGACAAGTTGTCTTAGAGTATTATTTGGAATCTAGAGATTTTCAACATGAAGCCAACAGGTTCAATGAAATGATTTCTCCCCAAGTGTGCCAGAGCTTTTTTTCCAGTCACTCACAGATACCTGCGACCTACCCCAGGTGAAGTCGGTTAAGACAAGTCGGGTAAGAAACCACTGAAAAAGACAAGTTTTCTTACAGTATATTTGGGGTAAAGAGATTTACACATGAAGCCAACAGGTGCAATGAAATCATTTCTCCCCAAGTGTGCCAGAGCCAGGAATGACTGGTATGGTGAGATAGTGTTGTAAACCTAAATGCCAGATAAAGAAACAAACTGTAAGGAATATAAAGCTGAATCACAGCATATCATAGCAAGCAGAAACAGCAATCTGGATGCTTTAGTTGTACGCATTTGCAACGCATTTGGTTGTAGGTTGCTCTGTGTGCATCATATGAACAAATAAGTAGTTTGATGATTATTCTCTGCATTAAGAGTGTTTCATTTTTAAAATTTCAATTATTTTCCCCGCACAGCGCAGCGGAGATAAACTGTCACTGTGTGTGGGGATTCCCGGCAAAAGGAGGCTTTATTATTGGCTGTATGTATTTTTGTCATTGGGCTACTGCTTTATTATACTTGCTAAACTTCCCCGTCAATTTGGTATTAATATGCATTCATAAATCATAGCCATTGCGAGTGGACAAAAAATGAAGCTCTTGTTCAAATGGAAGAATGCCAACACCAAATGGGAGTAAATGAGATGTAGGATGATTACTTATCTATTTATCAGTGCTCATGTAAAATGTTATCAAAATGTCCATCCATCCATTTTCTATGCCCCTTAATCTCATTTGGGTCACGGGGGATGCTGGAGCCAATCCCATCTGATTTTGGGCAAGAAGCCGGGTGCACCCTGGATTGGTCGCCAGTCAATCGCAGGGCACATATAGACAAACAAACATTCACACTCACATTCATACTCTAATGGACAATTTAGAGTCGCCAATTTACCTAACATGCATGTTTTTGGAATGTGGGAGGAAACCGGAGTAAACCCACACACACATGGGGAGAACTTGCAAACTCCACACAGAGATGCCAGGCGGAGATTTGAACTTTTATCCAAATGTGACTATGCAAAATACACTTTTTGACTCGGAAGTAAGATACACTTAACCAATTAATTACAGTGGTGTGAAAAACTATTTGATGGCCGGACATCACACAGGGCCATGTAGATTTGGAGTTTTTTTCCTCCCTTAGGGCCGCACGGTGGATGAATGGGTAGCATGTTGGCCTCACAGTCAGGAGGTTCTGGGTTCGAATCTCTGTTGGGCATCTCTGTGTAGAGTTTGCATGTTCTCCCCGTGCGTGTGTGGGTTTTCTCCGGGTACTCCGGTTTCCTCCCACATTCCAAAAACATGCATGTTAGGTTAATTGGCAACCCTAAATTGTCCATTAGAGCATGAATGTGAGTGTGAATGGTTGTTTGTCTATATGTGCCCTGCGATTGACTGGCGACCAATCCAGGGTGTACCTCGCCTCCCGCCCAAAGTCAGCTGGGATAGGCTCCAGCATACCTGCAACCCTAATGAGGATAAGCAGTATAGAAAATGAATGAATAAGTCTCGCCTCTCTTAATAACGTAAACCTTAATTTAAAAACTGCATTTTGTGTTCAATGTGTGTTTGACTAATAGTTAACTACTTTTTATGAGCAGAAACATTTAAGTGTGACAAACATGCAAAAGACTAAAAAGTCAGGGAAGGGGGCAAATAGTTTTTCACACCACTGTATGTTCAATATATCAAGTTAAATCAGATAAAAAGTGTGCAGGGGTAGGGAGTGCATGGCATCAGGTCAAGTCTGAAAGGGTACGCCACTGTAAAAACCATGGCTTTAGGACTAAATCACACTCCATTCCATTCCACTTTCCTCCGCTTATTCAGGTTGGGTTCACGGGGGCAGCAGTTTCAGTAAGGAAGGAAGTCCAGACTTCAAGACCCAGAGATACTTTAACTCCTCCACCTCAGGCAAGATCTCACTCCCAACCCCGGAGTGACAGTTAAGAACGTTAACAACGCGTTATTTTTTTGAGGAGGTTTCACTGGAATTCAAAACAAATTTAGAGAGTTTAATGTCTTAATTCAAGAGAGTGAATGTGTGAGGGACACTGAGACTCTGAACGTTTTAACAGTAAATAGAAAACCAAAAACAGTTGGTTTGTCGAATTTATTTGATCTGTGGTCATCAAAGACAATGCCCGGGAACATAAGTTATGAAACGATGCATTTGGAGAAGACAAGAGCATTATCATTTTTAAATACATTTGTCCTCCTTTAGTTTAAAAGAGCAAAGTAAAAAATCCAAATAAAATTAAAACAATGGACATTTGAAGAGAAGAGATCGGTGGAGTGCTTCATTTGGCGAGCCAGGCGATGGCTCCTGCATATGTGCATCCTCATGTCTGTCACTTCTCCCTAATAATATGACCATTGTTCACTAGCTGGGAGGGACTGCTGCACTCCTGCATTGTGTGTGCGCGCACGCACGTACACACGCACACACACACACACGCGCACACACACACACACACACACAAAACCCGTCTCTGTCGCCTCCAGGCACACAAACAACTGAGTCTGGAGGCGGGGAAAAAGAAGCAGGCACCAGGCGGGTCTCTAACATGGCCCCTTGAAAGCAACACACTCACACACATGCACGCACACAAAACAATACACGCACACACACACGCCGCACGCAAAATAAGACCATTGAAAATAAAAAGTGATAAAAGCACAACGTGGTATTGAAATTAATTGCACGTGGAATAAAAAGGAGGGAGAATAGCGAGTGGAGTGTGGCAAGAAGTGGATACAGTACATTCCGTCAGACAAAAGAAACACAAAAGGCAAGTTTAGAATCCAAAACCACTTAAAAGAATTAAATAAAACACTTTTTTTTTCGGTTTTCAAAGCTGGGGAGCTTCCGTCATTACAGTAAAGATCCGCTCTGTGCTGAGTCAGTTTTTTTTTTCCTTTAAAATGTTTTGTTTTGTTTAAAATCTACAGACTCTACAGACCCCGCCTGAACGCATCAGGCAGCAGAGTAGTGGTGCAAGTCTTCCATGACCTCACATAGGCATTCTCACTCACTCTCACACTCGCTCACACACACACACACACACGCACACATCCATACAGACAATCACACAGACTGAGTGCAGTCCTGTCACCCATGGGTACAGGTCTTTTCTTCCCATCCTAGCGTGCTGTGTAGGCCTCTTTCTGTTGAACAAAAGCAGCCTCCTTCCCAGGAACCGGAGTCTCTCTCCTCTTTATCCTCTTAGATGTTCATTGTATTCCCTTCTCATTTCTTGTGGGACTCCAGCAGCTTGTCAGCCTCGGGGTATGTTGGGTACTTCACCGTCTCAATCTTCTCTTTGACCTTGTAGGAGGGGTAGAGGCCCGTGCGGCCCAGTTTGCGATTGATGCCCTTGGAGTATCCGTCCCAGTGGTTGCCTGCCACGCCGATCACGTCGCCGGGCTCCAGAGGGATGTCCTCACTGTTGCGCGGCTGGTGAGGGTACACGGCAATCTGATTGTGGGCATTTTGTCCTCCAAAGTAGTAGATGTCATCCAGGGAGTAGAAAAAGGAGGAGGCATCCGGATGAAGAGTCTGCATGATCTCATAGGCGACACGGCACACCTGAAATGGAAAGATCTACATTACAGTAGATACACCTCCTTTTTGGAATCATGTCCATTCCACCAGCTTACAAAACAAATTCTGTAGGCAGTGTGTTAAGCTTTTGCCTTGCTGTGCCTTACATCCATGCCTAGTAAAATACAATGCCTTACTTCCGTACTTCCATGCTTACTTTTTTGACAGCATAAGCATGTTCACACTGAAAAGTACACATAGGGGCCGTGCACTGTCAGTACCCACCGGCGAAAGGGTCAAAATTGTGCACATTGGACACATACCACTCCAAAGTGGTTATATTGGCAAAGTGGCTTAAAATAATGGCAGCTGAGAAGCAATCCGCAGTGGTGGAAAGTAGGGAACAACTATATATAAATTATTGTAAAACTATAAAGTGGGGGAATAAATCTGGCAGTTATTCTGCTGGGTGATCTCAACATTGGCGATAACGCTCCATTAGGTGCTTGCAATTCACAATTAAAAATGAGGAGAAGAAGGAAAAAAAGAATGAGGGAAGTAAAAAAGAAAGAGGAAAAAAAGGAAAAGAAGTAAAGAAAAAGGAGTGAGAGAAGTAGCAGAAGGCCAAGAAAGAAAACCAAGAGGGTGAAGAATGAGAAGAAGGAAAATAAGGATAAAAAAAGAAAAACAAGAATAGAGGGAAGAAGGATTGGAAAGAGAAAGAGTAAACAGAGGAGAAAGAGAATGAAAAACAAGAAAGCAAAGAAAATGAGAGAAGGATAAAAAAAAGAGAAAATAAAGAAAAATGAGGAAAAGGTGGAGCGGAATATGAAATAAAGACAAGACAAGAAGGTGAAAGAGGAGAAGATGTAGGAAAAAAGAAGGTGAAAAAGAAAAATAAGGATGAGAGAAGGCGAAGAAGGGTAAGAAATACAAGACGAAGGACAGAGAAGAAGAAGAGAAGGAGCAGAAGGTGAAGGCAAGGAATGAGAAAAAAATCTAAGAAACTAAGACACAGAAGGAGAAGAGAAAGAGGAAAGACGAATAATAAGAAAGAAGAAAAAAAGAAGGGACAGAAGAAGAAAAAAGAGGAAGAAGGCAAAGGAAAGAAGAAGACAGGGAAGCAAGAAAAATAAGTCTTCAACCTTTTCCCCTATGAGAACTTCGTTAACAAAGTGAAAATGGCAGAGAGCTAACATTTATTTTGATAGCTTTTTTCAACCCAAGCATAGCAAATAATATCGCTTTGCCAGAACATTAACAAAATGTTTACATAAAAACAAAAACATTCATCACGGCAGGATTTTTTTAAGTACCATCAGCACTACTTGGACTAAAAGAAAGTGACCTATTTGTGTTTTATTATAAGACCGGCAACAGTGACATTGTATTTGACTAGAAAACCCCTCCACTCTGCGTGCTTGCTGTGATCTTGTGGTCATTTGTCAGTAAATAGTCTGTATTGAACACTGTAGAGGTGATGCAAATACACTTTGGCGAGTTACATGTGTGTGTGAGACCTGTGGTGTACACATAGTATGCAGTATATATTATATAATATGTAGTAAATAGTGTAACGGTAGCGATGGAAGTATTGCATTTGATACACAGCCATTGTTTGTAGAAATGGTAGAACTTTTGGAGGAGTGACAGCAAAGAAGAAAGGGAGGTCTCATGTGATCTCATACAGAACGGCAACAATTGGATGCTTAGGTTTGCTCAATGACTACAATTGTTATTTCAAACAGCACCTCTTGTATTCATCAATTAAAGATCTGAATCCAGCTTTTATGTTAATAACATAATTATGATACTTTATGATTATTATTCTTCTTTTCCTTTCAGCTTATCCCTTCAGGGGGTCTCCTCGCCACAGAGAATCAGTTGCCTCCATCTAACCCTGTCTTCTGCATCCTCTTCTCTCGCACCAACAACCTTCATGTTCTCCTTCACTACATCCATAAACCTCCTCTTTGGTCATCCTCTAGGCCTCCTGCCTGGCAGTTCAAAACTCAGCATCCTTCTACCAATATATTCATTTGCCTTATGATTATTAACACTTTTATGATATGTGTTGTAACAAATACATTACTTTTTGTGGCCTGACTAAAAATAAAAACAATCGAGATGCTTTATGGTTTAATTGCTGAAAGAATAACTGAAGGTCAGTGATATTTACATACATATATTAACACAATTTTACTATGTTAGACCAATTTGCTTATCTTAAGATACTAAAATATGAGACACAAAAAAGAAAGTCTGACAACAGAAACGATGAATAGTGTTTTGACAATTTGTATCTTTAAAATTGGTGGTTTGGGAAAGTTAAAACAACTTTTTCTGCTGTTACAAGAAGATAAACATGTAAAGGCGTAAAAAATGTCATGTGCTAATTGTCTTAATGCACGAAAACATGTGAGCCATAAAAGCGGTTCTGCTTTGTCTTGTGATAAACATCAAGCATCTTTTAATTAACCATTTCATGTTGGAAAACTGCAGTTTGGCCCCGTGTTCCCTAGAGCGGGAGAACCACAGCTCCTCAGTGCCAGCAGCACTCATGCTAGACTATTTAGTCAGTAACTTCTCCATTGTGACTAACATTTAAATGTGATTCAAACGCAAGTGTGTCCTGTGTTCCCTAATCTTTCTAAAAGTACGTATTGATGTGTGTCTTCATCAACCCAGTAAGTGCACAGACCTGTGAGGAGAAGGTGCAGACCACAAAGTCGCTTTGGGACAGGAAGTGGATGTCCAGGATGACTCCTCTCAGGGAGTTCTCAGTGTAGCGATTGTGAAGGCCCGCGGACCACGAGATGGAGTTGTCGCTGATGAACTCGTAGTCAGGATACCTGGCGGGGTGCGAGGAGACCGGAAGAATGAAAACTACACTTCAATTCAAATAAAAGATGACAAACGGTACCCACCTTATTCCTGAGGCCGCTGATGTAAAAAGAGGTATGAGTGGAACTTCCGGTATAGCAACCGGAAGTTCCACTGCACTATTGTTTTCAATTTGAGTTGGTGGTATTATTAGCTTTAGTGGTGCATACAAACGTTAGAAGCGTGTTTTACTTAATACTCCGAAATGTGCAAAACTTGCCCAGCTCAGGGACGTGTTGTGCGGCTCGTGGTTGTACTGACATCCTACATCATGGTCGGGATACTCCAAGCGGTGTCACAGGAACAGGTAAGATATTTCGTGTGTACATCTGTCTGGTATCAGTTATTCCAAAAGTACAACTTTTTAAACTGCAGCTGACTTTGTCAAAGCATGAAATACACATCGCACACTCCTCATCTGCTCTCGCAGCATGTAAACACAAGCAGCTAGTGTTCCCACATTTTTACGTAGTTATCGAGCCAAAAAAAGCAATCGGTTCAACAGTTGAAATGTAAATAAACATTGGTTCTGGTGTCTACCGGAAGTTTCGCCCATAATTCCCGCAAAGGCTCATGGGGCCTAGGAATAAGTTGGATACTGTACAGTAATAGAGACTGACTTGGACTTGGCTTCCAGCAGCAAGGAGGGGTCGTCTGTCGCAAGGTACACGCGCTTCTTGTCCACGTGGACACGTCTGGCCAGATGTTGGAACTGCTCCTCCACGTGCAGCATGTACTCCTCGATGGGGTGGAAGGCTGCCTCCGTCCCCACTTTATCCGTCCTCCTCACATGGACACTGCACACAAAGACACAGTATTTATTAGCTGCGTTACTGTCTTTACATATTTATATACTGACGTATTTACTCTCTGGGACAGACAGCACAGTGGTGCATGTGGTCAGCGTGTTAGCCTCCTGGCCAGGAGGTTTTCCTTACACATTTCTGCAAAAAGACAACCGCAATGTATCCCACTGGAACACTTAGTATCCTTTATAAAAAAATAAGTACCCAGTTTTGAGGCTATTATTTTAGCAATATAGCAGATCCCCGCTATTCATGGAGTTGATAAATCCGGACCACATGGAATGGCGAAAAAATGCAGGTAATATATACGTCCATAAAAATGTAAATTTTTTAAACACATAACTTGCTCCCCCCTACCTTTCCAAACCCTTCTGCTAGCTCAACATTGATGTTCTTGTCTGATTTCGGATCAACATTTGCAACGTACTGTTATTACGGTTTATTAGAATAAATCACCAGAACCCATGCCTTCTCTCTTAAGTTGCCGTAGTTCACCTGCGACACAATCTAGGTCTAACCACTAAATATGCCTCACCTACTTAAAAGTATGAAATTGAAAGTATGAAATGCGTAGGCGCTCACCACTAATGTATGACAATGTAAGATAAGATGATCAAAGAACAGATGGAATCAGAGTCACAGCACACTACGGTGTGTTCAAAAACCAATGATCAGCTCCAGGATGATCAAAGACAGTCTGGAGTTACCTCAAAGTACTATTTAAACAAATCTATTTACATGAATACCCCACAAACTTCCTCTGTTAAAAATAAGGCACGTGAAGAAGAGGTTACAATTTGCCAAAGAACACAACAACTGGCCTAAAGTGAAATGATGACAGTAAAATTGTTCTTTTTGTGTCCAAGGGCTGCAGATAAACTCTTAATTCAAGCAACAGTACACAGTGAAGACAGTGAAGACTGAACATTTTGCATATTTCAAAATACTTGGAGAGGTCCTGTTGCCTTATGCTGCAGAGGAAATCCCCTTGAAATGGGTGTTTCAACAAGACAATGACCCCAAACACACTAATAAACCAGCTAAATATTGGTTCCAAAATAACAAAATTCATATTATGGAGTGGCCATCCCAATCCCCCGCACCTTAATCTAATCTAATAGAGAACTTTTAGTGGGGTGATGTCAAAAATGCTGTTTCAGAAGCAAAACCAAGAAATGTTAATGAATTGTGGAATGTTGTTAAAACTCATAAAACTAAATATTAGTTTAGTGATTCACAGGATTGCCAAAAAGTTTGTACAAAATAGTTTTGAGATTGTAAAATCAACGGAAGACACTGCTATTTTTTTTTAGCACCCCTTTCAACTAATTTCCCAAATGCACAGCCTTAAGAGCGTGCATATCATGAATGCTGGGTCATGTTTGTTTTTTGGGAATCTACTGCACCTACTGGAAACTTGTTTGCCATGTGGCAATACAGATATACTAATAATAGTGATTCATCTGGTTAATAACAATGGACTGCTGTTATTTTAAACACTACTATACAAGTGTATTCTGCAGAAAAAAATGTGCCTATTCTCTGGAAAAATAAATAAATAAATAAAATTTAATCGTTAATGAGCCAGGATCCACAATATAATATTTTGTTATTATGGGTGTAAATTGAGTTGAGACAATGGAAGAAGGCCTGACCTCAACCATCAAACACTTTTGAGATGAACAGACATGAATGGCCACAGACAAACAAAAAAAGAATAGAAGCTGTTAGAGCTGCCAAAGGAGGAACAGCATATGTTCTACCATTTTCACTTCCTGTAGGACTCCCAATACCTTTCTATAATCCCCGATTGCTTAAATCTGATAAACAGAATTCCAATCCTTCTATACAACATCCCTACTATAAACCAGCAAATGAACAACAGAGTTGAGATGTATTCAAACACAAGCTGTTTGCAGACAAATAGGCTTACCTCCTGGTTGAACTGGTGTATGCAGATGGCCAGGAGGAGGAATAACCAAGAAGATACAATATTTGTGTGTCATTCCTTATAGCAAGCCAGGACAGAGAGGGTGCACACTATATATAGTATATATATATGCGGGAGAAAAAGGGAGGGATGAGTGAGAACACACATAATTCCTCTACCAACACAGTTGCATGCCTCAAATTGATGGAATGCAGAAACCCATTTGTTATTCCATGCCCAACTATTACATTATGAAACCAACCAGACACATCTGTATTGTGACGCGTAGCCTCCAGGAAGGAATGAAAAATGCAACATCTTTACGGTATATCGTTGCTGTCCAACAAAAAAGCATTTCCAATGTTTTATGTGTCCTGAAACCCAAAGAAAATTTATGTGTGATGACATTAAAACCCCCAAAAATGGTGAGATGAATGCTTTCTCTCTGAAATTACATTATCGACCCATGTGTACGACTGATCTTTTCAAGCCATGTTTTAGGGGAAAATATCTTGTAAGACAAACTCAAGCGCTAAATGAATCTTTTGAAATCATGTTCTGTTAAGCGTTGCTTGACTGCAGTAAAAAAGTAAAATAAAAATACATATTTCCTAGCATTTTGTTTGATGCTTGCTTTATTGATCACCATATATGACCAGAATTGGCATCACAACTGTTGTTTGCTCACTTGCACAGCCTTTGAGACTTTTTTCAGTGGGTCTCTGTGTCACATCCACATCTTCAACACTAAAGAAAAGCTAAGAGGGTCCGCTCCAGATAAACACTAAACTCTGCATCGGAGGTGGAAATAGGAACGTGTGCAAAACAATAACTTCCTGGAAACAGTTAACCGTGATGCAAACAGGGTCCGTCCTACTCACAAGTGCAAGAGTCTGAGCAGAAACAAAGCAAAGACAAAGACTTAGTGTCAATGAGTCTATGATAAGATGTTGGAGGCGGCAGCGCGAAGAGCTTATGCAATGCCAAAATTCGAAAAAAGCTTTCAGAGGAAATACATGCAGGTGGCCTGAACCAACGAGTTCCGAAAGGCTGGACTGACACGCGAGGAGAGCGGCGCACCTTCAGAACCAACTTCACCGGAGATTGACAGTGACACAGAGAGCGAGACTGATGGGAGACAGATGTGACGAAGCGCTTCTGAGTTTGTTCAACTCCGACACTGAAGAAGATGACTTCATGGGTTTCAGCCAAAGTGATTAAAGTGACTCGTGGTTTGAAACATAGGAGAATCGAGGATAAATAAATACTGGTTATCTGTTACGTTATAACCAGCAAAGTTGCTGCCGTGTTAAAAGGCACTGTTGGAAAAGAATCTGTTCAGGTACATACATGTACATTTAAAGTACAAAATCCTTCTGTACATGCAGTAAATATCTTTTTTTTTCAACATAGTTATCTGGGGCTTATAGCCTGGTACGGCTTGTATATTAAAAAAAAAAAAAAA
>QODF01000112.1:2479328-2514380 GCA_024372805.1 Oostethus manadensis
GCCCAAAGTCAGCTGGGATAGGCTCCAGCATACCTGCAACCCTAATGAGGATAAGCAGTATAGAAAATGAATGAATAAGTCTCGCCTCTCTTAATAACGTAAACCTTAATTTAAAAACTGCATTTTGTGTTCAATGTGTGTTTGACTAATAGTTAACTAATTTTTATGAGCAGAAACATTTAAGTGTGACAAACATGCAAAAGACTAAAAAGTCAGGGAAGGGGGCAAATAGTTTTTCACACCACTGTATGTTCAATATATCAAGTTAAATCAGATAAAAAGTGTGCAGGGGTAGGGAGTGCATGGCATCAGGTCAAGTCTGAAAGGGTACGCCACTGTAAAAACCATGGCTTTAGGACTAAATCACACTCCATTCCATTCCACTTTCCTCCGCTTATTCAGGTTGGGTTCACGGGGGCAGCAGTTTCAGTAAGGAAGGAAGTCCAGACTTCAAGACCCAGAGATACTTTAACTCCTCCACCTCAGGCAAGATCTCACTCCCAACCCCGGAGTGACAGTTAAGAACGTTAACAACGCGTTATTTTTTTGAGGAGGTTTCACTGGAATTCAAAACAAATTTAGAGAGTTTAATGTCTTAATTCAAGAGAGTGAATGTGTGAGGGACACTGAGACTCTGAACGTTTTAACAGTAAATAGAAAACCAAAAACAGTTGGTTTGTCGAATTTATTTGATCTGTGGTCATCAAAGACAATGCCCGGGAACATAAGTTATGAAACGATGCATTTGGAGAAGACAAGAGCATTATCATTTTTAAATACATTTGTCCTCCTTTAGTTTAAAAGAGCAAAGTAAAAAATCCAAATAAAATTAAAACAATGGACATTTGAAGAGAAGAGATCGGTGGAGTGCTTCATTTGGCGAGCCAGGCGATGGCTCCTGCATATGTGCATCCTCATGTCTGTCACTTCTCCCTAATAATATGACCATTGTTCACTAGCTGGGAGGGACTGCTGCACTCCTGCATTGTGTGTGCGCGCACGCACGTACACACGCACACACACACACACGCGCACACACACACACACACACACAAAACCCGTCTCTGTCGCCTCCAGGCACACAAACAACTGAGTCTGGAGGCGGGGAAAAAGAAGCAGGCACCAGGCGGGTCTCTAACATGGCCCCTTGAAAGCAACACACTCACACACATGCACGCACACAAAACAATACACGCACACACACACGCCGCACGCAAACTAAGACCATTGAAAATAAAAAGTGATAAAAGCACAACGTGGTATTGAAATTAATTGCACGTGGAATAAAAAGGAGGGAGAATAGCGAGTGGAGTGTGGCAAGAAGTGGATACAGTACATTCCGTCAGACAAAAGAAACACAAAAGGCAAGTTTAGAATCCAAAACCACTTAAAAGAATTAAATAAAACACTTTTTTTTTCGGTTTTCAAAGCTGGGGAGCTTCCGTCATTACAGTAAAGATCCGCTCTGTGCTGAGTCAGTTTTTTTTTTCCTTTAAAATGTTTTGTTTTGTTTAAAATCTACAGACTCTACAGACCCCGCCTGAACGCATCAGGCAGCAGAGTAGTGGTGCAAGTCTTCCATGACCTCACATAGGCATTCTCACTCACTCTCACACTCGCTCACACACACACACACACACGCACACATCCATACAGACAATCACACAGACTGAGTGCAGTCCTGTCACCCATGGGTACAGGTCTTTTCTTCCCATCCTAGCGTGCTGTGTAGGCCTCTTTCTGTTGAACAAAAGCAGCCTCCTTCCCAGGAACCGGAGTCTCTCTCCTCTTTATCCTCTTAGATGTTCATTGTATTCCCTTCTCATTTCTTGTGGGACTCCAGCAGCTTGTCAGCCTCGGGGTATGTTGGGTACTTCACCGTCTCAATCTTCTCTTTGACCTTGTAGGAGGGGTAGAGGCCCGTGCGGCCCAGTTTGCGATTGATGCCCTTGGAGTATCCGTCCCAGTGGTTGCCTGCCACGCCGATCACGTCGCCGGGCTCCAGAGGGATGTCCTCACTGTTGCGCGGCTGGTGAGGGTACACGGCAATCTGATTGTGGGCATTTTGTCCTCCAAAGTAGTAGATGTCATCCAGGGAGTAGAAAAAGGAGGAGGCATCCGGATGAAGAGTCTGCATGATCTCATAGGCGACACGGCACACCTGAAATGGAAAGATCTACATTACAGTAGATACACCTCCTTTTTGGAATCATGTCCATTCCACCAGCTTACAAAACAAATTCTGTAGGCAGTGTGTTAAGCTTTTGCCTTGCTGTGCCTTACATCCATGCCTAGTAAAATACAATGCCTTACTTCCGTACTTCCATGCTTACTTTTTTGACAGCATAAGCATGTTCACACTGAAAAGTACACATAGGGGCCGTGCACTGTCAGTACCCACCGGCGAAAGGGTCAAAATTGTGCACATTGGACACATACCACTCCAAAGTGGTTATATTGGCAAAGTGGCTTAAAATAATGGCAGCTGAGAAGCAATCCGCAGTGGTGGAAAGTAGGGAACAACTATATATAAATTATTGTAAAACTATAAAGTGGGGGAATAAATCTGGCAGTTATTCTGCTGGGTGATCTCAACATTGGCGATAACGCTCCATTAGGTGCTTGCAATTCACAATTAAAAATGAGGAGAAGAAGGAAAAAAAGAATGAGGGAAGTAAAAAAGAAAGAGGAAAAAAAGGAAAAGAAGTAAAGAAAAAGGAGTGAGAGAAGTAGCAGAAGGCCAAGAAAGAAAACCAAGAGGGTGAAGAATGAGAAGAAGGAAAATAAGGATAAAAAAAGAAAAACAAGAATAGAGGGAAGAAGGATTGGAAAGAGAAAGAGTAAACAGAGGAGAAAGAGAATGAAAAACAAGAAAGCAAAGAAAATGAGAGAAGGATAAAAAAAAGAGAAAATAAAGAAAAATGAGGAAAAGGTGGAGCGGAATATGAAATAAAGACAAGACAAGAAGGTGAAAGAGGAGAAGATGTAGGAAAAAAGAAGGTGAAAAAGAAAAATAAGGATGAGAGAAGGCGAAGAAGGGTAAGAAATACAAGACGAAGGACAGAGAAGAAGAAGAGAAGGAGCAGAAGGTGAAGGCAAGGAATGAGAAAAAAATCTAAGAAACTAAGACACAGAAGGAGAAGAGAAAGAGGAAAGACGAATAATAAGAAAGAAGAAAAAAAGAAGGGACAGAAGAAGAAAAAAGAGGAAGAAGGCAAAGGAAAGAAGAAGACAGGGAAGCAAGAAAAATAAGTCTTCAACCTTTTCCCCTATGAGAACTTCGTTAACAAAGTGAAAATGGCAGAGAGCTAACATTTCTTTTGATAGCTTTTTTCAACCCAAGCATAGCAAATAATATCGCTTTGCCAGAACATTAACAAAATGTTTACATAAAAACAAAAACCTTCATCACGGCAGGATTTTTTAAAGTACCATCAGCACTACTTGGACTAAAAGAAAGTGACCTATTTGTGTTTTATTTATAAGACCGGCAACAGTGACATTGTATTTGACTAGAAAACCCCTCCACTCTGTGTGCTTGCTGTCTTTATGCGATCTTGTGGTCATTTGTCAGTAAATAGTCTGTATTGAACACTGTAGAGGTGATGCAAATACACTTTGGCGAGTTACATGTGTGTGTGAGACCTGTGGTGTACACATAGTATGCAGTATATATTATATAATATGTAGTAAATAGTGTAACGGTAGCGATGGAAGTATTGCATTTGATACACAGCCATTGTTTGTAGAAATGGTAGAACTTTTGGAGGAGTGACAGCAAAGAAGAAAGGGAGGTCATACAGAACGGCAACAATTGGATGCTTAGGTTTGCTCAATGACTACAATTGTTATTTCAAACAGCACCTCTTGTATTCATCAATTAAAGATCTGAATCCAGCTTTTATGTTAATAACATAATTATGATACTTTATGATTATTATTCTTCTTTTCCTTTCAGCTTATCCCTTCAGGGGGTCTCCTCGCCACAGAGAATCAGTTGCCTCCATCTAACCCTGTCTTCTGCATCCTCTTCTCTCGCACCAACAACCTTCATGTTCTCCTTCACTACATCCATAAACCTCCTCTTTGGTCATCCTCTAGGCCTCCTGCCTGGCAGTTCAAAACTCAGCATCCTTCTACCAATATATTCATTTGCCTTATGATTATTAACACTTTTATGATATGTGTTGTAACAAATACATTACTTTTTGTGGCCTGACTAAAAATAAAAACAATCGAGATGCTTTATGGTTTAATTGCTGAAAGAATAACTGAAGGTCAGTGATATTTACATACATATATTAACACAATTTTACTATGTTAGACCAATTTGCTTATCTTAAGATACTAAAATATGAGACACAAAAAAGAAAGTCTGACAACAGAAACGATGAATAGTGTTTTGACAATTTGTATCTTTAAAATTGGTGGTTTGGGAAAGTTAAAACAACTTTTTCTGCTGTTACAAGAAGATAAACATGTAAAGGCGTAAAAAATGTCATGTGCTAATTGTCTTAATGCACGAAAACATGTGAGCCATAAAAGCGGTTCTGCTTTGTCTTGTGATAAACATCAAGCATCTTTTAATTAACCATTTCATGTTGGAAAACTGCAGTTTGGCCCCGTGTTCCCTAGAGCGGGAGAACCACAGCTCCTCAGTGCCAGCAGCACTCATGCTAGACTATTTAGTCAGTAACTTCTCCATTGTGACTAACATTTAAATGTGATTCAAACGCAAGTGTGTCCTGTGTTCCCTAATCTTTCTAAAAGTACGTATTGATAGTGTCTTCATCAACCCAGTAAGTGCACAGACCTGTGAGGAGAAGGTGCAGACCACAAAGTCGCTTTGGGACAGGAAGTGGATGTCCAGGATGACTCCTCTCAGGGAGTTCTCAGTGTAGCGATTGTGAAGGCCCGCGGACCACGAGATGGAGTTGTCGCTGATGAACTCGTAGTCAGGATACCTGGCGGGGTGCGAGGAGACCGGAAGAATGAAAACTACACTTCAATTCAAATAAAAGATGACAAACGGTACCCACCTTATTCCTGAGGCCGCTGATGTAAAAAGAGGTATGAGTGGAACTTCCGGTATAGCAACCGGAAGTTCCACTGCACTATTGTTTTCAATTTGAGTTGGTGGTATTATTAGCTTTAGTGGTGCATACAAACGTTAGAAGCGTGTTTTACTTAATACTCCGAAATGTGCAAAACTTGCCCAGCTCAGGGACGTGTTGTGCGGCTCGTGGTTGTACTGACATCCTACATCATGGTCGGGATACTCCAAGCGGTGTCACAGGAACAGGTAAGATATTTCGTGTGTACATCTGTCTGGTATCAGTTATTCCAAAAGTACAACTTTTTAAACTGCAGCTGACTTTGTCAAAGCATGAAATACACATCGCACACTCCTCATCTGCTCTCGCAGCATGTAAACACAAGCAGCTAGTGTTCCCACATTTTTACGTAGTTATCGAGCCAAAAAAAGCAATCGGTTCAACAGTTGAAATGTAAATAAACATTGGTTCTGGTGTCTACCGGAAGTTTCGCCCATAATTCCCGCAAAGGCTCATGGGGCCTAGGAATAAGTTGGATACTGTACAGTAATAGAGACTGACTTGGACTTGGCTTCCAGCAGCAAGGAGGGGTCGTCTGTCGCAAGGTACACGCGCTTCTTGTCCACGTGGACACGTCTGGCCAGATGTTGGAACTGCTCCTCCACGTGCAGCATGTACTCCTCGATGGGGTGGAAGGCTGCCTCCGTCCCCACTTTATCCGTCCTCCTCACATGGACACTGCACACAAAGACACAGTATTTATTAGCTGCGTTACTGTCTTTACATATTTATATACTGACGTATTTACTCTCTGGGACAGACAGCACAGTGGTGCATGTGGTCAGCGTGTTAGCCTCCTGGCCAGGAGGTTTTCCTTACACATTTCTGCAAAAAGACAACCGCAATGTATCCCACTGGAACACTTAGTATCCTTTATAAAAAAATAAGTACCCAGTTTTGAGGCTATTATTTTAGCAATATAGCAGATCCCCGCTATTCATGGAGTTGATAAATCCGGACCACATGGAATGGCGAAAAAATGCAGGTAATATATACGTCCATAAAAATGTAAATTTTTTAAACACATAACTTGCTCCCCCCTACCTTTCCAAACCCTTCTGCTAGCTCAACATTGATGTTCTTGTCTGATTTCGGATCAACATTTGCAACGTACTGTTATTACGGTTTATTAGAATAAATCACCAGAACCCATGCCTTCTCTCTTAAGTTGCCGTAGTTCACCTGCGACACAATCTAGGTCTAACCACTAAATATGCCTCACCTACTTAAAAGTATGAAATTGAAAGTATGAAATGCGTAGGCGCTCACCACTAATGTATGACAATGTAAGATAAGATGATCAAAGAACAGATGGAATCAGAGTCACAGCACACTACGGTGTGTTCAAAAACCAATGATCAGCTCCAGGATGATCAAAGACAGTCTGGAGTTACCTCAAAGTACTATTTAAACAAATCTATTTACATGAATACCCCACAAACTTCCTCTGTTAAAAATAAGGCACGTGAAGAAGAGGTTACAATTTGCCAAAGAACACAACAACTGGCCTAAAGTGAAATGATGACAGTAAAATTGTTCTTTTTGTGTCCAAGGGCTGCAGATAAACTCTTAATTCAAGCAACAGTACACAGTGAAGACAGTGAAGACTGAACATTTTGCATATTTCAAAATACTTGGAGAGGTCCTGTTGCCTTATGCTGCAGAGGAAATCCCCTTGAAATGGGTGTTTCAACAAGACAATGACCCCAAACACACTAATAAACCAGCTAAATATTGGTTCCAAAATAACAAAATTCATATTATGGAGTGGCCATCCCAATCCCCCGCACCTTAATCTAATCTAATAGAGAACTTTTAGTGGGGTGATGTCAAAAATGCTGTTTCAGAAGCAAAACCAAGAAATGTTAATGAATTGTGGAATGTTGTTAAAACTCATAAAACTAAATATTAGTTTAGTGATTCACAGGATTGCCAAAAAGTTTGTACAAAATAGTTTTGAGATTGTAAAATCAACGGAAGACACTGCTATTTTTTTTTAGCACCCCTTTCAACTAATTTCCCAAATGCACAGCCTTAAGAGCGTGCATATCATGAATGCTGGGTCATGTTTGTTTTTTGGGAATCTACTGCACCTACTGGAAACTTGTTTGCCATGTGGCAATACAGATATACTAATAATAGTGATTCATCTGGTTAATAACAATGGACTGCTGTTATTTTAAACACTACTATACAAGTGTATTCTGCAGAAAAAAATGTGCCTATTCTCTGGAAAAATAAATAAATAAATAAAATTTAATCGTTAATGAGCCAGGATCCACAATATAATATTTTGTTATTATGGGTGTAAATTGAGTTGAGACAATGGAAGAAGGCCTGACCTCAACCATCAAACACTTTTGAGATGAACAGACATGAATGGCCACAGACAAACAAAAAAAGAATAGAAGCTGTTAGAGCTGCCAAAGGAGGAACAGCATATGTTCTACCATTTTCACTTCCTGTAGGACTCCCAATACCTTTCTATAATCCCCGATTGCTTAAATCTGATAAACAGAATTCCAATCCTTCTATACAACATCCCTACTATAAACCAGCAAATGAACAACAGAGTTGAGATGTATTCAAACACAAGCTGTTTGCAGACAAATAGGCTTACCTCCTGGTTGAACTGGTGTATGCAGATGGCCAGGAGGAGGAATAACCAAGAAGATACAATATTTGTGTGTCATTCCTTATAGCAAGCCAGGACAGAGAGGGTGCACACTATATATAGTATATATATATGCGGGAGAAAAAGGGAGGGATGAGTGAGAACACACATAATTCCTCTACCAACACAGTTGCATGCCTCAAATTGATGGAATGCAGAAACCCATTTGTTATTCCATGCCCAACTATTACATTATGAAACCAACCAGACACATCTGTATTGTGACGCGTAGCCTCCAGGAAGGAATGAAAAATGCAACATCTTTACGGTATATCGTTGCTGTCCAACAAAAAAGCATTTCCAATGTTTTATGTGTCCTGAAACCCAAAGAAAATTTATGTGTGATGACATTAAAACCCCCAAAAATGGTGAGATGAATGCTTTCTCTCTGAAATTACATTATCGACCCATGTGTACGACTGATCTTTTCAAGCCATGTTTTAGGGGAAAATATCTTGTAAGACAAACTCAAGCGCTAAATGAATCTTTTGAAATCATGTTCTGTTAAGCGTTGCTTGACTGCAGTAAAAAAGTAAAATAAAAATACATATTTCCTAGCATTTTGTTTGATGCTTGCTTTATTGATCACCATATATGACCAGAATTGGCATCACAACTGTTGTTTGCTCACTTGCACAGCCTTTGAGACTTTTTTCAGTGGGTCTCTGTGTCACATCCACATCTTCAACACTAAAGAAAAGCTAAGAGGGTCCGCTCCAGATAAACACTAAACTCTGCATCGGAGGTGGAAATAGGAACGTGTGCAAAACAATAACTTCCTGGAAACAGTTAACCGTGATGCAAACAGGGTCCGTCCTACTCACAAGTGCAAGAGTCTGAGCAGAAACAAAGCAAAGACAAAGACTTAGTGTCAATGAGTCTATGATAAGATGTTGGAGGCGGCAGCGCGAAGAGCTTATGCAATGCCAAAATTCGAAAAAAGCTTTCAGAGGAAATACATGCAGGTGGCCTGAACCAACGAGTTCCGAAAGGCTGGACTGACACGCGAGGAGAGCGGCGCACCTTCAGAACCAACTTCACCGGAGATTGACAGTGACACAGAGAGCGAGACTGATGGGAGACAGATGTGACGAAGCGCTTCTGAGTTTGTTCAACTCCGACACTGAAGAAGATGACTTCATGGGTTTCAGCCAAAGTGATTAAAGTGACTCGTGGTTTGAAACATAGGAGAATCGAGGATAAATAAATACTGGTTATCTGTTACGTTATAACCAGCAAAGTTGCTGCCGTGTTAAAAGGCACTGTTGGAAAAGAATCTGTTCAGGTACATACATGTACATTTAAAGTACAAAATCCTTCTGTACATGCAGTAAATATCTTTTTTTTTCAACATAGTTATCTGGGGCTTATAGCCTGGTACGGCTTGTATATTAAAAAAAAAAAAAAAATTTAAATAGAGCGGATACGGCTTATTTACCGGTGCGCTCTACAGTACAGAAAACATGGTAGGTTAGAATACAGAAAATTTACGAGAAGCTATTAAAATAGGAGATTGCCGGGAAAGAAGGGTAAAATACGCTGGGTTCCCGGGTAAAACTGGAATGGCATAAGAGTTGGGAAACACTACATGCAAAATCGTGAATTAAACAAGCACCCTCACACAATTTGCGGTAATAGCGGAACATTACTAACTCCTGTTTTCTATGTACAGTACTGTATTTTCTTTTGACAGTGTAACAACATGTTTACGCCAGCAAAGGGTGCATGTTGATGCTGAGTGATTCAGTAGCCATGCAACACTGATCAATAAATGAGCTCAATTGTGAGAAGTTGCTAACTTTGTTCTGTTGTTTCACAGTCACTTCTGTTGTGTCAGAGTCACTTTTCATTGCTACACAGTGCTCCATAGCTTGTGTAACCTTTCCTACAGGTCCCGATTCCCCTAGTTCTGGTGCCGCTAACACATGCGTCACCGTTTTCCTTGTCTTCTGCCTCCAAACAGGCGAGAAGAGGGTTATTTTTTGTGCATTGGTTTTAGCACATAGTGTGAAAGAAACTAAACAAGCGAGGCCAGAGCTCAATCAGGATTTATGCAAGAAATGACCATTTATTTATGTGACAAAAACAGAGGCTGGAGGATGAGATGAGATGTGAATTTTCCACTTTTTTTTATCCTGTTAGGATCTCTTACACTTGCCCCTTTTCTCTTTTCCTCATGTTTATGCTGTCCTTTGTCCTTTTTCTGTTGAAAAAAGTGAGATGGTACATTGGGGTGTTGCGTACCAGAGCTCTACCACAATCACCACACAATATTTCAATTCATGCGTCTCTATTCATACGACGCTGGCAAGGACGGGCAATCCTCGGGGTGGATGTACATGCATATATGTCATACACGCCCACGCCTCTGTTTGTGACATGAAAAGCTATGCATCTATAAATCATTCGTTTTCTTCCTGGCAGCCTATCAGATGGATTTAAACATCACTGCTCCACTTGTCCTTGCAGCAGTTACACGTACGGTATTATCTGACTCAACAGTTGAATGCTGAACAATCACTGACTGTGCAGTGCAGATTAGGGGAAAAGTAAAAAAAAAAAAAAAAAACTGTTTTCTGACTGATCTGTTTAATTATCAGATCAGTTTCAAATGAATATTCATTTGACTCACGTGCATTCTAATGTACGACAATGATTATTCTGGATGGATAACATCTTTGCACAACTCTTACTCATAAAACAAAAGTAATATTCTTTCAGTATTCATAACAAAATGTTATTCCAAAGCCCAACACACACAATATACGCAGTGTTTCCCTTGGCCATGACACAAAAGTCTATCCGGAGTGGAGTTTTTCAAAAATGCCTGACCCGGTGTACATGGACGGGTAAAACAGAACTTTTTGGCTTGAGTCATAAGAAATTATGTTTTTACATTTTATTTAACAAAATTTGATTATTAACTTATTGGTGGTGTTATGGTGTCAGACGTGTGACATTTCATGGTCTCCATGTACGTTTAAATCGTTTTTAAAAGGCACATGTCATACGGTGAGGGAAAAAAACTATTTGAACCCCAGCTGATTTTGTAAGTTTGCCCACTAACAAAGAAATGATCAGTCTATAATTTCAACAGTGGGTTATTTTGAACACTGACAGAAAACAATGACAAAAAAATCCATAAAAATGTGTTTCAAAAAGAGTTTTAATTTGCATTTCCACGAAGGAAGTAAGTATTTGATCCCCTATCCATCAGCAAGATCTCTAGTTCCCAGGTGGATCACATACAGGTAACAAGCTGACATTAGCAGCCCTCTCAGCTTGTTATCTGTATAAAAGAGACCTGTCCACAGAAGCAATCAATCAATCCAGATGCCAAACTCTGCACCATGGCCAAGACCAAAGAGCTTTCCAAGGATGTCAGGGACAAGATTGTGGACCTACACAAGGCTGGAATGGGCTACAAGACCATCGCCAAGCAGATGGATGAGAAGGTGACGACAGTTGGTGCAATTATTCACAAATGGAAGAAACATAAATTAACTGCCAATCCCCCTCGGTCTGGAGCTCCAGGCAAGATCTCACATCAAGGAGTTTCAATGATAATGAGAACGGTGAGGAATCAGCCCAGAACCACTCGGGAGGAACTTGTCAATGATCTCAAGGCAGCTGGGACCATAGTCACCACAAAAAGAGTTGGTAACACACTACGCCGTGAAGGACTGAAATCCTGCTGTGCCCGCAAGGTCCCCCTGCTCAAGAAAATCCATCTACAGGCTTGTTTGAAGTTTGCCACTGAACATCTGACTGATTCAGAGGAAGACTTTCAGAGGTGAAAGTGTATTGGTCAGATGAGACCAAAATTGAGCTCTTTGGCATCAACTCAACTCGCCGTGTTTGGAGGAGGAGGAATGCTGCCTACGACTCCAAAAACACCGTCCCCACCGTCAAATATGGAGGTGGAAACATTATGCTTTGGGGGTGTTTTTCTGCCAAGGGGACAGGACAATTGCATCGCATCAAAGGGAGGATGGATGGGGCCATGTACCGTCAAGTGTTGGGTGAGATGGGTCGTGGTTGGGTATTCCAGCATGACAATGATCACACAGCCAAGGCAACAAAAGATTGGCTCAAGAAGAAGCATATTAAGTTAATGGAGTGGCCTAGTCAGTCTCCATACCTCACCCTCAGCCACACCCACACCCCTAATATCTCACCATAATAATCCTTCATCGGTTCCAGACCTGACCGTTATAAGTGTATTTTCTCACAGTAGGATTCCTTATTTAGAAATAGAGTATTTTTGTATGTCCAGCAAAGAAAACCTGCTTATGAATATTTTTGTTATTAGGGCCTTCTAGGCATGAAATAACATTTCTATAGTCGCCTTTACACTCGTATTAATCCATATAGTAGACATAGCAACAGAAAATAAGACATATTAGACATAAGACATTAACATTGAAAAACCCGTTAGTATTGGGAGAGTTCATTGGCTCATCAATGCAACATTACTGACACCTAGCGACCAACGTAGAGTATTACATAGCACATATTTGAACGTGTCTTCTGAATGCCTTAGATTTGTATATTTGTTAATTTAGCCAGTCAGCAGCTTGCAAATAGTTTATTATACACAATTAAGGGAAATGAAGGGAATCTTGAGTTTATCTACCAAAAATTTTGCACAACTGAAGCTCATGTTGCAGAAATATTTACACCCAAAATAGGAAGAGGAAATGAAGAATTAAATAAAAATGTAAAAGCATAGGGTCTGGTGGTGTCTCAACTTGCACTTCAACACACTGGCATTATCCACATTTCATACACCTACCTGCTCTGCTCCCCCCAACCCTTACTTCCATCCACACAAATTACTATCCAGCTAGAATGCTGACAGAAGCTTACAGACACTTTACTGCAACATTAGTTCATTGAGTGGATGTGGGAGAGTCTGAAGGGGAATAAGTGATCAAACCTTTTCTCACTGATTGAGAGAGAGAACATGTCGTGTGTGTGTGTGGGGGGGGTGGGGACAAAGAACAGTAAAAGAGCGAGAGGATGGTGAATACAGATGTGTATCGGTGGAACGAAAGGGATAGGTGAGAGTATGAAATTCTGAGAAGAGTTGGTGGGAAGAACAATTGAAATCTGAGCAGTGATCAGAAATGAGTCAGAAAGTAAAAAAAGAAAGAGGCGATAAAGGGGGAGGAGAGTCAAGGGGCGCTCAAAGAAATGGCGGCTGATGTAGTTATGAAAGGCAGAAAAGACAGCAGACACAAAAAGAGCGAGAACACAGCGAGAGCGAGTCGAGCAGGACGGCAGCAGCAAAGACGACGAGAAAGAATGGCTGCAAGTGAAACACAAAGAGTTGCGGGGGACTAGGAATCTATGAACGCAAGTTTTCGAGGACATAACTAAAGTGGGCTGACTCTACAAAGTCTTTGTCTTTGCTTTCAACTTCTTCAGCAGCTGGAGACTGGTGGAGGCTCATGGGACATCGTGGAAACTTAGGGCCATCTCAGCAAGCAGCTGAAAGTCACATCACATATGCTACTCTCCCATGACTGCCTGCATATCATCACAATCATAATCTGCCGCTAAAGTGCATATTATATTAAATGCACCTGCAGGCAATATGGAAATGTCGTTTTGTCTTGTCATTATATTTCTTAAAATCAACTCTATTGAGGCCCTTATTAGTGATGGCTTAATACAGTAAAAAAATAAGAAGAGGGTGCTTTACGGAATGAAAAAGTGCATGAAGATCAATTAGGTACTTTTTAGTGAAGGACAATGACGCACAGTGGTGTTTTCTACAAAAAATATAATTGTATGGTGGATAATTCCTGCCCTGCGATTGGCTGGCGACCAGTCCAGGGTGTACCCCGCCTCCCGCCCAAAGTCTGCTGGTATAGGCTCCAGCATACCTGAGACCCTAATGAGGATAGCCAGTATAGAAAATGAATGAATGAGTGGATAATTCCAGCTCTGGGTTGTATTTTTAGCAAAGCGTACTGGTAATAATAAAAAAATAAATAAATAGGCTTACCCTCTTTTTGTGTCATTTCTTTCTACTGATTCAAAATGTAGTGCAGATGCAACGTAATGAAATATGAGGTGTTTTTTTTTAGTATAGTGAAAACTACAGTGTTGATTTTTTTAAACCATTGTATTTCTATTTTTTTACTTAAAAATTTTAATCTGCATCCGTATTCTCAATATTTCCATAAAGAAAGTGAAGGAAAATTAAATGACAAAATGTACAATATGTGCAATATGTACGATATGGTGCAAACAAAGAATCAGTAAAAGACATGAGAGAGGGGTGGGAGTAAATAAGCTCTGCCTTTTCCTACTTCTGTCGAATTGTGCAACTAACCATGTTGATATTCCATAAGGTAACTTCTGAAACATGTCTGAAACAAATAAGTCACGCCATATCATGCCATGATAATATTGCATTAACAAAATGTACAAAGCTCCATGACCCCCCCAGCTATGCCTGTATTTGCTAATAACGAGGACTCCTGTTTGCTTTCATAATGACACATTTTGAGAATATCAGGTGTGTGATCTTACCCGATGATGGGGTGCTTAAAGCCCAGCTTGGTGGTGGTATGCTGGATCTCCTTCTCCAGCCAAGCCTGGGGCCGCACCAGGTACTTGACAAACTGGGACACCCACCACACAGAGGGGTCACCGTGAAGGCGGTGCAGACGCGGAGCTAAGTCCTCGGGGATGGCCAAAGGCAGGTAAGGGGGACGAGGGTGAAGGCTGTCCACTATAGGCAACTCGACAACTTGGACATCCTTATCATTGGCTTCCCCTGGAAAGACAAGGACGACAAGACGCTCAAGATTCAAGCATTTCAAGCAAAAATTCAAGCAAAAAAAAAAAGATTCAAGCATTTTTTATTCTTAAATTATTGTGCAAGGTTGCGGTTATCATTACTGACTGGCAGGAGGAGTGATCACAAATTATATGACATGCACGTAGGACTTTGACTTTATGAATTCTTTCTATTAATTTCTATTACGCAAAGTGGCGCTTATCATTAATAACAGGTGGGAGGAGCAGTTGCATTAATTATATGACATGCTCGAGCAAGTGCAATTACAAGGTTTGACTGTTTCAGTTATTTCTCTTCCTTCTATTAATTTATACTTTGCAAGGTGATGGTTATCACTTATAACTGCCGTGGAAAGCTATTGCATTAATCTCGGTTGCAACCAGCAAAGCAAACCAGATAAAGGTCTCAAGTGTGCCCATAGGTGCATAGGTATATTTTCTTCCCAGAACTGAGTAGGATTTTTTAAACAAAGCAAAGCAATGCTAGTGAACATGGAAACACCCATTATATATATGTCTGAGCACTGAAGACTAATCATTACATACAACACACTGGAGTCCCTTTACCTCAATGTATAAAAATACCCATAGGAATAATAAAAAATAAAAAAAAATTCAGATTGACATGTGGGTGGTGAATGTTGAGGGTATTTGGGGTCTGGAGGTGGTCTGGATGTGGTGCCCCCAGGCTGAGTCTAGCTCGGCAGAAGCCCGGGGCAAAAGTCTTGATGAGGGCTGATTTAAAAAGGTCAACTCCCATGAAAGGTAGGAAACTTTGGCACGCTGCCAGAACTACTACCCTTACTTCATACGCGTCAAGGCCAACTGCCAGTGTGCACAAGGAAAAGCAGGTGTAGGAGTAACATCTAACTGGACTGCAATGAAAACAACACCATGGCCATGTCATTTGGGCATGTAACTTTTATGAACACTGTGGAAGTCAAAAACTGAGCAAACAACACAAAGAGCAAAACAAATATGTGTAGTAATACAAATAAACTTATTTTTTTTGGAGATGCCCGTGATTGCTTTGAGATGGTGGGGGGCCCTTGTTGAGAGGACTGATACAGACTTTCATGTTAGAGTATCCAAAGGTGTCCTATAAGACCAGAAAAGGTCGTGCGTCCGTTTTTTTGAACAACAGAATCAAGAGTAAGGTTGGGAGACACGGACCTTAGCATGTATCACATCATTTTTGGGATGTATCACATAATTACGATATTATGAAATTCAGTGCAGTCTTGTATAAAAAGCTACAAACCTTAACCCATATAATTACACATAATTAAATTGGAAGTAAGCTTATCTATGACACTGTGTCGCGTGTCCAAAGCAAGCCAGTCTATTTCAGTTTTATAGAGCAGCTGTTTATAATTATACTGGTTCATTTAGCACTGTCATCCAGGAGAGACTCGGAGTAGAACCGCTGCTCCTCCGCATTGAGAGGAGCCAGATGAGGTAGCTCGGGCATCTGCTTAGGATTCCTCCCGGACGCCTCCCTGGAGGGGTGTTCAGGGCACGTCCGACCGGTAGGAGGCCTCAGGGAAGACCCAGTACACGTTGGAGAGACTATGTCTCTCAGCTGGCCTGGAAACGCCTCGGCATCTGCCGGGAACAGCTGGACGAAGTGGCCGGGGAGAGGCAAGTCTGGGCTTCTCTGCTTAGGCTGCTGCCCCCCCCGACTCGATAAGCGCAAGAAAATGGATGGATGGTTAATTTAGAACGATACGATCTGAAACGATTCAGTAATGTTTTAGTCAAAAATTCAACCAGTCTGAACGTGAAATAAATACCTGGATACTGGACAGTGCAGGTAAAGTTTCGTAGATTCCCGTTGCTTTTTGTAAGGCAATCAGGTAGACTCAGATTTTTCAGGTTGAATTAACAATGAATGGATTAACAATGGATTATTGAATTACATCAAGTCTGTGATTAATTATATCAGATAAAACATGACTAACTTTAATTTGATACTTCATTCACTTTTCTAACCTAGTACTGTATTATTCATTCATTCATTTTCTATGCCGCTTATCCTCATTAGGGTCGCAAGAGTACTGTATTGATGACGTTATTTCACATCAGATTTGAATGAAAATTCATGTGCAGATAGTTATTATAGTGACTGAATTACCTACATACTGTAACGTTTGCACAGACGCTATTAAACCCATGAGGTGTTTATCAATAAGCTCAATATAATAAATAATATATATATATTTATAAATATATAATGGCACACAAGCACACACACACCAGCACGACAACAGCGGCTTCCACAACTGACCCCTTGGGTTACAGGAGCTGCAATGTGGTTTTCGTCCCGGTCGCGGAACACTGGACCAGCTCTATACCCTTGCAAGGGTACTGGAGGGTATGTGGGAGTTTGCCCAAACTATCTACATGTGCTTTGTAGACTTGGAAAATGCATTCGACCGTGTCCCTCGTGGTGTCCTGTGGGGGGTGCTCCGGGGAGTACGGGATTGGTGGATCTCTACTACGTGCCATTCGGTCCTTGTACAATCAAAGCAGGAGCCTGGTTCGCATTGCCAGCAGTAAGTAGAGCTTGTTTCCGGTAATCGTTGGCCTACACCAAGGCTGCCCTTTGTTACTGATTCTGTTCATAATTTTCATGGACAGAATTTCTAGGCGCAGTCAAGGCGTTGAGAGGAGTCCAGCTTGGTGACCTTAGGATCTCATCTTTGCCTTTTTTGGACGATGTGGTCCTTATGGCCTCATCAGGCTGTGACCTTCAGCGTTTACTGGAGCGGTTTGCAGCTGAGTGTGAAGCTTCTGGGATGAGACTCAGCACCTCCAAATCCGAGGCCATGGTTCTCAGTCGGAAACGGGTGGACTGTACCCTCCGAGTTGGGAGTGAGGTCTTGCCTCAGGTGGAGGAGTTTAAGTATCTCGGGATCTTGTTCAAGAGTGAGGGAAGGTTGGAGCGTGAGATCGACAGACGGATCGGTGCAGCATCAGCAGTAAAGCGGTCGCTGTACCGGACCGTCGTGGTGAAGAGAGAGCTGAGCCGGAAGGCAAAGCTCTCTGTTTACCGATCGATTTACGTTCCCACCCTCACCTATGGTCATCAGTTATGGATCATGAGCAAAAGAACGAGATCGCAGGTACAAGTGGCGGAAATGAGTTTCCTCCGTAGGGTGGCTGGACTCACCCTAAGAGATAGGGTGAGGAGCTCGGCCATCCGGGAGGAGCTCAGAGTAGGGCCGCTGCTACTTCACATCGAGATGAGCCTGTTGAGGTGGCTCGTGCATCTCGTCCGGATGCCTCCCGGGCGCCTCCCTGGTGAGGTGTTTTGGGCATGCCCAGCCGGGAGAAGGCCCCGAGGAAGACCTAGGACACGCTGGAGGGACTATGTCTCACAGCTGGCCTGGGAAAGCCTTGGTGTCCTCCCGGTGGAGCCGGGAAGTCTGGAAATCGCTAATGAAAACTATTGCCCCCGCGACCCGCACCCGGATAAGCGGAAGAAAATGGAATGGAATGGTTATATTAGTAAGATGGCATCTACTGTACAAAGTTGGATAGTCCCATTATAATGTGTTTATGAGCCATCGCGAACAGGTAGCAGGCAGCCACAAATAAATAAATGTATGAGAAACGCTGCATATACAAAGCTAAAATAATCTCATTCTACCAGAGGGGATATGCCGACCTTCACTTTCTGTTATAAAAACTGTAGAGTATGAATGTGTGTCTCCCAGGTTCACATGTAACCAGGTTTGAAGCCGCTGAAGTGCCCAAGACAAGCCCTAATACAGCTATAAACAACATCTGCACAATTCCAAATAAACGGCACAATGAGTCAATAAAAAAACTGACTTTAACCTGATGGGTTCATAAAAGTACATTAGGGACAAGGGCAGAAATAAATGGAAGACTCAATTTGCTTGTCGGTATGCTGACTCAGGATGTGACTACAAATTGAAGGAAGCATTAATACAATAATTGCAAAAGAAAAGAACGTTACCAGGCTAATAAAGCAAGCATGATGTAGATAGGGATGAATGAACAAGGCTTGAAGCCCTGGAACAAATACTCTGCTTATTGCTAATGCTTTCACATAGAAGGCTTCATGCATACTGTATTTCAAGAGATAAATCCAAAGAGACATCCTACGACAAATACGATGTTTCTGCAGCCATTTTGCAAATGAACTATGTCATCCGCTCTAAAGAGAGCCTCAATTAGTCTGGTCTTTGGATTTGTCCTTTAAAAAAAAATGCAGTTCATCAATGTTCAATCAAATGTTCCAAATAATCTCCCTAAAATAGCTCATGCATTACACATCGTTGGTTTTCCCCCTCGCTGAATATCTACCAGGTGAATACTTTCATATTTCATAATAGCAAACATCAGTGCATACTATATACTGTAGATCAAGCCTCAGATAGTCAATCTGACAGCTGCATAGTGTGTGTTGTACCCATTGGGGGAGTATATGGAAATCCGGGGACCTGTTGTCTCTTTATATACATTCATAACACCAGTTCCAGGAAACGCCACCCTGTCTGGACGATAAACAAAACTAATCTATCATACATTCAATTGTTGAAAGGCACCACCATATTTCTCAGGCACAACGTGCTAGCTCATGAGCTAATAAATCTGAATAAGCATGCAAATGATCAGGATTAGGCATGGTATAACAATGGAATAATTGAATTTTGTCAATGGTGTGGAATTGATTGTAAATGAATTACATTGAGAAGCAAAAGAAGCAAAATGAGTGTAGTGCTTATCTGCAACCAGCAGAGGCGCCACTGACAGCTTGCCGTCACCACTATGTAAATTAGATGGCACAGTTACAAACACCCATGACTTCATGATCTGTTGTTAAATAAAGATTGTAAAAAATGACAAAATGTCACCCATTTCTTATGACACAAATAAAAAAGGACAGTTTTACTGAGTTTTTGAGAATCTTCTCTCAGGCTGGGTTTTTACACTATGGCGGATTGTGTACATTGGACAATGATTTCACATACAGAGGAGTGAAAAGTGTTTGTCTTGTTCTGATTTCATTTTTTTTTTGCATGTTTGTCACACTTACAGTGGTGTAAAAACCATTTGCCCCCTTCCTGTCTTTTTATTATTTTGCATGTTTGTCACACTAAATGTTTCTGATCATCAAACACATTTTAATATTAGTCAAATATAACACAAGTAAACACAAAATGCAGTTTTTAAATGAATGTTTTTATTATTTAGGGAGAAAAAAATCCAAACCCACATAGCCCTGTAAGTAATTGCCCCTGCACCTAATAACTGGTTGGGCCACCCTTAGCAGCAATAACTGCAATCAAACGTTTGCAATAACTTGCAACAAGTCTTTTACAGCGCTCTGGAGGAATTTTGGCCCGCTCATCTTTGCAGAATTGTTGTAATTCAGCTTTATTTTTCTAGCATGAACCGCCTTCTTAAGGTCATGCCACAGCACCTCAATGGGATTCAGGTCAGGACTTTGACTAGGCCACTCCAAAGTCTTCATTTTGTTTTTCTTCAGCCATTCAGAGGTGGATTTGCTGGTGTGTTTTGGGTCATTGTCCTGCTGCAGCACCCATGATCACTTTAGCTTGAGCTGACGAACAGATGGCCAGACATCACACAGGGCCATGTAGATTTGGAGTTTTTTTCCCTCCCTTAGGGCCGCACGGTGGATGAATGGGTAGCATGTTGGCCTCACAGTCAGGAGGTTGTGGGTTCGAATCTCCGTTGGGCATCTCTGTGTGGAGTTTGCACGTTTTTTTTATTATTGAAAGAGAGAAAAAAAGTCCAAACCTACATGACCCTGTATGAAAAAGCGATTCTCTCTCTGTTAAAACATAACTGAGATCCCACAACAACAACCAAAGAAGTGCAGGCCTCGCTTGCCTCAGTTAAGATCAGTGTTCATGACTCAACCATAAAAATGACACTGGGCAAAACGACATGCATGGCAGAATTCCAAGATAAACTGCTAAACAAAGAACATTTAGGCTTGTCTCAATTTGGCAAGAAAATTTTTTTTCTTGGTTATAGGCTTTGTCAATACAACCAAACAATTCTTCCCACGGGCCTGGAAGTTACTATGCTACCCTAGTTGTGATAGCTCAACCTTTGAGGTATTTTTAAGGTACTTACAGCGACTTACATTTTGTACGTTTTCTCGAGGATGTGCTCCTCACAGACATGATTGTCACTCTCCAGGCAGGAGAATTGTGTATTTCTTCTTTAATCCCTTCTTCTTATGCTTCATTTAGATAGATTTCCCACGTGTAGGAAGAAACAAGCAGGTCGCATAATGACTTTTTCACTACCTTTGATTCCAACCCCCCGAAGCTATATGTTTTGATGACAAAAATACCCAGTCACAGATGCATATACAATTCCCTCTGACGATAAATGTCTCGCATCCTAAGGGAAACTCTTAACAGGAAATAGGCTAACAATATAAAGCTACTTAAGGAAGGTGGAGCGAGAATGCATCTAAAAGGGTGTTTTTCCTATAAAATACCGACCAAATCGGTTTCTGACTGTGACAATACAATTGCTCATACAAGACATGAAGAATACTCATTTGCAACATACTCACTGCGTATTCTGCATATTTTAAGTCTTAATCATTTTGTGGCTTTGTGCAAGAAAGATTGCGCTTCCATACTCTTAATGAAAGAGACATGACTACAGGGAATACTGAGCGACCAACAGGCATACATTATCAAGGCCGACGCCTGAGGTGGCCAACACAACCTGCTTTGCAAAACCGCAAGGATCCAGAGTACACTGAATTGGCTGTTGGCTTGGAGCAGTCAGATGGCATAGTGTATGGTTCTATAGGAGGCGGCGGTAAAGACAGATACCACAGACAGAAAGGAGATAGTAGGAAAGGACATATGAAAGGCAGGAGAATAAGAGAGGCAAGGCACCACCAAAGCAGGAGATAAGAAGGAAGAGCCCAGGAGAGCACGAGTCAAATGAGGCGCTGGGAAAAATGAAGAGCTGAAAAGATGTGGCCACGAGAACAAGAAAGCAACGAGAAAGAAAGTGATAGCAAGCGAGACAGAGAAGCAGCCGCAGTCTGATAGTAAAGCTTCCAATTCACTTATCGTCTTTTGCAAACGCTTCAAAGTTGTCAGTTTAGTGAAGGCTTTTTTCTTTTACTGTAAGACTATTAATCACAGCGTCTTTGATGCATGACTCAATACGCATAAATGATTCTGCTGCATTTGCAATGGTAACCTACTATATCAAAATATTGATCTTTTGTCTGAGGTATTTCACTTCGGCATACAAATGACCAAGCAAGAGCGGCGTTAACAAAAGATTTTTTTATTGAAAAAATAACTGCCACTCGAATCAGGAAAGCTATTCTTCTAGATCCACTGAGGCATCAACACCCATTTAAATGGACGAGATACTCCTAAGTGTCTTGGCCTGTAGGCAGACATCTCTGTTGACCTATAGTTTTTCAGGATAAACACAAGCAGGTGTGCAGACAGCAGTGCGGCGTCAATCTTCCCAGAAATATGCAGCTGCTTGCACTTTTTTACAAGTTCTGCCTTTTCTTGGTCTGTACACCCACAGGGGGTCTCAAAAAAGAAGACCTCACGAGAATCTCAACATTTGCCTGTTATTCCCCATTCAGGTCAACTCTGAAAATGAATATGTCATGGAGCGGATATAAAAATTGAACACACATTTTTTCCAATGTAAAAAAAAAATCATGACTATCAGTGGTTCTGAATTACTTTCTGTCATGCCCACCCACACCCAATTGAGAATCTGATACTATTTACGTATCTGTACAAACCACTGTATGATCTGCTGGCACCAACAACGTTTAAGCATGTTTTGTGAAAAATATGCCGCTAAGTTGCACTTAAATTTACACTAGTTTACACTGTGGTTACGCAAACACTTGCTTTGGCACACATAAATAAGTGTATTTTCAAGAAAAAATAAAGTAAAATATTATTAAAACGAACGGGAAATAAAAAATTAAAAAATGCCTGTAAAGTTGCAGAAAACGTCAGTGTCAAAGTGGACTATGGTTGATCAAAAAAATTGCATGAACACATGTAAAAAAAACATAATGACAACCTACAAAATATATACAGTGGAGGCATCCCCACTGATTCGCAATTCAGCTTTTACACACCACAGATTTGTGTGTTTTTACTGAAAAAATTATGCTTTAAATTATGTTTTCTCTGCAAATAGGTTGTTCACCTCCCCCCCAATAAGCAGTCACCAAAAATCAGCAAAGATACGTGATAATACAGGCAAAACCTAAAGTACACCAAGCCCAATATTTTTACATGTTTATGTAAATAAATAAATAATAATTTTCTTGTCAAGAGTTGAGATTTTGCAATTTGTTCTGTGGTCCTTCTCCACCATAACGTGTACTGTGAGAGAGATCTACTGAAGCACTTTCTTCCCGCGACTGATACTTGCCGCGGATGAACACAAGTTCATATATTATTCTAAGTTGTTTATTATTATTTTTAAGTTAATTTAAAATCGGCAAGCAGTGTAGATTTTGTGGGCGCGGCTTAGGGTAATGGCTTGTCTACGACCAAGCTAAAACCTCTCATTTCATCTGTTCATCCGTCATCTTATATTGACGAGTTGTGGGTAATAATACGTTGTAAACTTGAAATGTGTTTAATAAGAGCGTCAGGCATATTTATGACTTCAACCCGGATTTAGGTGTGATTGAACAATGGCAATTGAAGAGATAAGCAGAGTCACCTTTATAACAAACGTTAATCTGAAATCAGACAAGAACAACAGTCAAGTTTTCTTTTCAGACAAAATCCTACCCAATGTTTGTGAGAGATCAGCCTTAATCTCCTGCCATCCAAAATGATCCACACTCACCTTACTATTGGTGGACTTTAAACATGTTTGAGTTTTAACAGGCCAAGAGACCCACTAGGCCTAGCTTTAGGGAGGTTATGCCCCCTTCCAAGTCACCTGATAAGACGTTATATTGACTGCAAGAGCCCTAAGATGTATGTCATAAGGTTGCATCTGAATAGCGTGGTTGGCTGTAAATGCATTTGCCAAAAAAAGAATAATAAGTTGAAGACACTTTTATTGTTAATGCTCCATTTTGAGTTTGACCTTTGCTTTTAACCCACCACAGTAGCAATCACTGCAAGCAATAGTGACAAACTGGAGCCGTGGGCAGCTTTGCAGCACAGATGGGGGCCTTAAGGGTACAGCCATGAATGCTGAGGGGATATAGGGTAAGAGAAATTCTTTAATTTGATCCAATTGGTTTGCATGTCTACTTCTACCATTAAATGTGGAACAAACAAAAGATAAACCTTCAATCTATTGAGAAAAGTCAGGCTGAATAACTTGGCTATATCTGACAAAGTGCATCATTCTTGATGTGAAGTGAATCACATGATAGACACAATTTTTTTTTCCTGTAGGTGGAAGAAATGTTGCTTTACTGGACACAGAAGAAGTAGGACTTCTTGGCAAAGAAATCTTTCAACAGCAACGTGCTGCTATTACATTAGCTGCCAAAGTGCTTTTACAGGAATTGCATCGCCCTGCTTAGCCAGAAACTTTGCAGTTTTTTTTTTAGCTGTACACAGCACAAAAATGAGACTTCATTTAGGTTCAGGGGAAGCTCTAAATGGACAGTGTCTCCTGTTTTGACAAAGTCATTTACTGTATCCATCACTTTTGATGAGTTGTACAGTATGTTCTGACACGGCCTGAACTCAATGTTGCCGTGATCTTCATACTTGTGTGTGTTGCTGTAAATGTGCTAAGGGAGCTGAGTGGCGGGCGGACAGAAAGTGATGTTGCAGGTTCAGAGTTGAGTTATAGCTTGGCGTGGGTTTCGGCCACAACAGAAGCGCGCGTCAATGATTACTGTGCCTGTTGTAAAACAATTCAAACCTGCAATAAAAGCCTGTTGTTCAGGCAAGTCTGGCGCTTTTAAATGCCTCTTTTAGTTGAAATATGTATTTTAAATGTAGACATTTTTATGCTTGAAAATACTTAATTTGAAGGTATTGCCATGTTTTATCAGACAGAATGAATCGCAGTTGTGAATTTACTTACGGATGTTCAGTTTGAACGCAGGCCAGCGGGTGCAGGGAGAGAGAGCGGAAAATTGAGCCCAAGTCCAGCAATTGTGAGTTTGAACCACTGCCATGCACGAGGTCATGTGAGACCTCACTTCGGTGAGCAGTTCCGTCTTTTTTTTGGTCTCTGTACTTACCCGACCAGTGTCCAGTGGTGGCACCAGAGCGGTCAGTGCAGCTGTTACTGACAGGAAGGAAGACACTCTCCCAGCCGCTTGGGGCGTAGCGCCAGTTATGGGACTCCAGGATGAGTGTACGTTGGGTGCCGTAAGCGATCATGAAGCAGTAGACGACGTGATGGAGCTGGCAGCCATACCCACAGCCCTTATTGATGTTGCACACCAGCTTCCTTGCCTTACTGCAGTCCGGGGGGTTCTAGAAGAAGAAACAGAAGGTTTTCAATAAATGTTATTGCTTGACCTTCATCTTATATCTCCAAAACTCCCCGTTCCCTGTCTTGTAATAACACCTTATGACTGATATTGTTTGCTTTCTTAGCTCTGTACCCCTTACTTCATATTACACAACCCTCCTCTGGTCTTAGTTCTCACTAATAATCTTCTGCTATTTATTGCCTGAAGAGTAAATCAAATTACTTTAAATTTATTTTTTGACTGGGCAAAAAAAGAGAATCATATTTTCTCTCTGTGCCATTGATCTCTGTTGCTGCTGAAACATCATTAGCAGCACCAATGAGTAGCACTGTTCCACTCTGTCATTACAATGGACAAGGGCACAGGGTTTTCTTCTCTGCCAATTAACACACACAGGTCCGCTTCCATAAATGCTCATAAGTATGTATTAATTAGTGGCTGAAAAGGAAAGAGGGAGATGCATTCCAAGTAATGTTGCTGTAACTTTGGATTTTCCCCGGTCAGGTAATCTCTTAAACTGAATTTGGAATCTTGCATGCCTCTGGCTTAGGTGGTAGCAAGGTTGTGCCCCACCCGGAGGTTGCGGGTTTTATCTCCTGTGTAAAAGTGTCCTTGAGGAAGATACTGAACCCTAGTCCTGGATTATCAGAGTGTGAATGAAGAGATGGTGCAAAAGAGTTGTGAGCACCATGAAGGTAGAAAAGTGCTTTAAAAGTGCAAGTCCTTTTAGCCCGCTGAAGTCACAGACCTCACAAGAGTTACATGTTTTTCACCTTGTCCGTTCCTCTTTGTGGCCACAATCAAGAAACAAAATGTCACAAAAGACTATATGTATACCGTACCGGTGGACTCATATTCACCATGCACAGACACTAAGTAAATTATTTTCATTATGCTATTTAGCAATAAAAGTGCTTTGCTTATAATTTCACTTAAAACAATTTTGGAAAAAAAATTGGAATGTGAGAGGGGCATGAAAGAAAATAACTGAAGCGCTGCTTTAGGCCAACAAAAAATACATAAAATGTGCTTAAATAGACATATTTTTGTGGCAAAAAAAAGTTTGGGAACCACTGTGCAATGTTAACTGTAATTTTATGACCAGGAAAACCTCCACTAGAACGTTCCACGTTTCGACCCATAAGATTGATGGGGTGGGATGCTAAACTATTGTGCAAATTATTAGCAAAGAGGTCAGAACAGCAGATCCCACATTTGGTGCACAATGATCAAAATGGTTTTGTGCAGAAACGTCAGGGATTTCATAACGTCAGACGTGTTCTTAACATTATTCATGGCCATAATTATTCAGTCTTCAACCCTGATACGCACTTGGACATAAATGTCTTAGTTGGATTAAAATTCTATATAAAAGTCCATTGGCAAGTGTGTTAACCAACAGCCTTACTTCAAAGCCAATATTGTTGGAACGATCCACCCGTCAGGGATGTCCGCTATTACCTATGTTGTTTATACTCGCCATTGAGCCACTGGTGATGGCAATCAGAGCACAAACCGACATAGTAGGTGTCTCAGTTGGTGGTCAGTAACACAAAATATTGCTTGATGCGAATGGTGTGATTCTTTTCCCTAACAAACCTTATCTACTAGTATTCCAAATCTGTTTACATACATAGGCACAGTTGGACAACTCTCTGGGTACAATATTAACCATACAAAAGCATCTATATTATTTTTAAATAAAGAAGAAAAGTCAAATACAAGCATAAAAACTCCATTTATCAATTCCAAGAAGGGCAATTGTACCTTGAATTTATGATCCTTTAATTGAAGAGACAAAATAAATACTTGATTGTTGGCAGACCATGCCTGCACTGATAATTGGCCGTATAAATATAATAAAAATGAGAATATTGCCAAATTTGGCCGCACGGTGGCCAACTGGGTAGCACATTGGCCTCACAGTCAGGAGGTTCAGGGTTTGAATCTCCGTTGGGCATTTCTGTGTGGAGTTTGCATGTTCTCCCCGTGCGTGCGTGGGTTTTTTCCGGGTACTCCGGTTTCCTCCCACATTCCAAAAACATGCATGTTAGGTTAATTGGCGACTCTAAATTGTCCATCGGTATGAATGTGAGTGTGAATCTATATGTGCCCTGTGATTGACTGGTCAAAGTCAGCTGGGATAAGCTCCAGCATGCCCGCGACCCTAATGAGAAAAAGCGGCATAGAAAATAAATGAATGAATAATATTGCCAAAACTTCTGTATTTGTTTCAGTCAATTCCTCTACCAAAAACATTTTTCAAAACTATTATTTTCAGTATATTCATTTGGAACAATAAAAAGTCAAGTGTGAGACTACCGCAACCTGTTAGACTTAGACCCCCCCCTTACGAAAGAGGAGGGCAACAACTTCCACATTTAAAATTGCATTATGGGGCTGCACTGTTCCATCTTGGTTATCTATTGAGCAAACATCAGTACCAAATACTCGGCAGAATCAGAGGCTTTGATAAAAAAGACAAAAAATCCTTTCCTAAAGAATACTACAGTATTGATGTCTGGTATAAAGCTCATCAACATATTAAAGATACTCCTCAAATCTCTCAATTCACCCCCTTGTGGTGGAATGTCAATTTTACAGCAGGAAGGGACAATGGAGGTTTTAAAATATGGGCAGAAAAGGGCGTTACAATACATGACTTACATTTGAAGCGCTTACTCAAAAATCCCAAACACTTCCTAAAAAATACTTGCAGCTCAGACAAACAAGGCATGTCTTAAAGCCCAAAAATAAAGAATTCATACAAAACTGAGGTCACTACAATACAAAGGGTTGATGAGGACATACAGTATATAACACCAGCAAAGTTGAATAGCTGTTCTCCAGTGGTAGCTGGGCAGACTATGTCTAGAATTGTAGGAATTAATGTACCTCACCAAGCAAAACTTTTTGTGTTGGGGATTTTCCCAAAGGATTTTTTTTTTTTCCAAATAAATCAACCTTGATTGACTTTGGACTCCTGCAGGCCTGGATGCTAGTTGCACTATTTTGGGAAAAAATAAATGTACTATCGGTATTTCTATGGATAAAGGAAATGACAAATTATGTAACATTGGGAAAACTGACCTACATTACTCGAGGGAGGACAGAGGACTTTGAAGATATGTGGAAACCTCTACTGGACTACATTCAACTATGTACATAAACTATGTGGAGTTGTGTGATGTGTGTAGTCACTTTTTTTTAGATCTATTATGACTTGTTTCGTATTATGTTTGTATTGTTTATTATGATGTATTAAGCCTTTTATCCTTCTTCTTTTCCTTTCGGCTTATCCCTCCACATCACTGTATTTCCTCATACCTCTTCCTCCCTTTCCCCACCTAAAATTCCACATCTTCAGAAAAAACGTGCTCTCCCCCTACCATAAATTTGTGTCTTCATGATAAAAAAAATGGCTTGACACAGCCAGACTTTTTGTATTTATGAAAATGTAGCAGAGAAAAAAGTTTTTTTTCCTAAAGTGACAGCGCAGTGTGGCGAGGCTGTGCATCATTCAGCAGCCAGCAGCCTGCGACTTGACTATCCTCGTGCCAACTACCTAGCTAAACAGCAATTACTGGCTGATGGGAGCCTTTTCCCCATTAGGACTGCTGCAGCTGTGGATGCTTCACAGCATTGCACTGGCATTTACTAACGGGTGAAGAAAAGGAGGAGAGAGGAGGTTGAAAGTGGAAGGGGGAATATGACAAAAGGAAAAAATGGAACAGAAGTAAAACTCTCTTTAATGTACTCCCTTCAAGAGCTAAACTCTTGAGTTACAGCTGCCTGCCCACACATTGGTGTGAGCTATGCCACTGTGCAACGACTTTGACTTTCAATCATGTGGCAGATCCATTATTGCAAAGTGGGAGGACATAAGGGACTTGCATACTAATAATCTACAGTAGCACACTCACAAAGGGGGTATTAAGAAGCCTTTTAGCTCTCCAGTAAAGATCATTGTGCACTACACAGCATCAACGGCAACATTCATCCTTGTTGAAACCTACCAAGGTAAAAGAGTGCTGAAGCTTGCGGTCCAAGAACAACAGCTGCGGCATTTACGGAAGCATCCTTTGCGCACCGCGATGCATGCTTTTTAAAGAGCTTGTTTAAATGGTGTGGTGACACGCGGAGGAATAAAGAATTGCAGATAAGAGTATAATGTACTAGACACGTAGTAGACAGGAGAGTTTGTTTCTGTCTTAGAAAAAAGGACATCAGACTTGTACGTCATGTTTTTTTTTGTGTTTTTTTTACTAAAACGTGAAGCTTGATGAGAACAGATATGAATATGAAATTATCGGTAATAGTAGCGTGTTGACTATGTTAATATCACAACTCATTTTGTATGGAAGTTAGAGAGAATGCAGTACAGTGCCAAATTTCCAGACTGGCTATAACTTTTGTAGATGAGTCAGGTATGGAACTAAACATGAATACATGTAACTTTACAGTATTAAGAAACTATATAAAGTAGTGTCTCCTATACATTTATTTGTTTGTGGCATCCCGACACTAATTTATTTTGACCACCACAACTCGATTTGGTGCTTAAAGAATTTTCCATGTTCATGTTCATCTTTTTATTTTTTATTTTTTTAAAAACCTTTTACTTTGAAAGTGTCAGTTCTGCTTCTGGTTTTTGTGTGTGTGCGTGTTGCAGTCGGTATTGCTCTTCTCTCAACGGCTCACTATGATTTATCGGTGCAGAAGTCATTTCTAGTGTGAGTTGTCTTAACGCTTTAAGGGATACACATTTGAAGCATTAATGGCTTCCCCCAAGTACGATGTTTATTAATGCTCTGATATAGTTCTAGTCGGAATGGCAGCTGTTTTTATTTTGTAAATAGCATCAAACTGCCACATGAATGAGCCATTATAGTTAACCTGCACGTGCTGATTTAAGACAAAGTAACACTTATAGTACATGCAATTTCATTATTTATATTATCATTCAGTTTCTATTCATGATAGAGGGTGTCATCAAGTTTATTTACAGTAACTAAAATAATACACAATGTGCAGACAATGTGCACAAACTCCACAATTAAATGATTTCGTGTTGGTCAGTAATTCCATACACCAGTTTCAACGTTTAATACTGAGACTTGTCAGTGGGGAAAGGAGAAATCCATACATTGCTACACGCACAGTGATGATCATGTGCAATTATGCAAATTAGACGATGGCTTCAAACCCCCAGTTTGAGTCACTATAGCGTCAAAGAAAGGTCGGGAGTGTTGGCCAGGAGGAGCCGTCCGCCGTGGCCGGGCAAGGTGCATTAATGTCAGATACGCTATGTGAACCGCTGCCGTGAGTCCACGGAGGTTGGCGGGTGGCGCCACTCCCATTGCCGGACAATGTACACAAGGTACAGTACTTTTAAACTTGCGACAAATGCAAGGGTCACACTCCCCCCCTGCCTTGCCCTTGCAAACGCTGCGTGCAAGGTTCCTATGTGCTTTGCGTGCCGTCTGAGGGTTTGAAAAGCCGCGCGGACCACATCCGTAATTTTACCATTTTGCATGTAGGAGCACGTGCGTCGGGATGCAAGCCCCACTTAACAAAACACAGTTTTTCAAATGTAACAACTTAGCCCTGGTGGAGGTCTTTGAAGTGACAATCTAGTTATGTGTGATCAAAAACACATTCAATGCTTTTGCACAGTAAAGTACTCTTTACACATAGTACTCTATGTCGCTACGGAGTATCCTCTCTGCCTGACAATATTTTTCATACAGAAGAAAAATAAAGAATCCATATTGTACCATTAATGCTATATAGCAAACTTGCAGTATGAAAGCTACACTTAGCAGTCAGCAGTTATTTTGCTAGAAAAGTTCAATTCAAAAGGAATCAAGTGTTTACACATTAGGACTACAACCTTTCAAAATAAAACTGTAACAAACTGTCTAAAGCATGTTTGTACACAAAAGCAGAAGCAGTGGCACTGAGTACTCATATGCGAGCTCGGCCAAAATGCAAAACAATGATTGTTTTTCAATTTAAATAAATGAGGATTATACCAATTATTGTGCTTTAACAACGATCAATATCCCATACATCCTGGCCAGAATGCATTGCACTGATCAGAGCAGCAAGTGTTTCTGCTAAATGATGCAAATTTTAGTTGTACTGTATTTCAGTAGAAATAAGTTGTATTCTTAAATAATAATCACAAGAAGAGCTTTAAAATGATTCAGTCTTGTCCAGTCTTCTAAATATGGCTGGAAGATTGGTAAACTGTCTCATTAAAATACAGGCATTGTTGGCTTTTGGTTATCATATAGTGTATAAGGTATATTATTTTATATTGGACTGTAACACACATGTAATGTACATAGAAATAGATGCACACATTGCAATATATATAACTAGGGAGTGTAGTGAGAGTGTGCTGGGAACGTCTGGCAGAGTCTCCCGTTTGCGAGTCTTCAACTCTCTAGTCTGGCAGAACTTCGCCTGCATCCCGGGGGAGGAAGGTGGTCGGTGCCAGTCGAGGCGGCAAGACCCAAACCCAATGGTGGACACCAGGTGTCAGGACTGCCGTCAAGCTGAAACAGGGAGTCCTATCAAGCACGGATGGCTTGGGGGACTCGCGAAGCAGCCGAGAGGTACCGGCAGGCCAAGAAGCACGCAGCTTCGGCCGTCTTTGAGGCAAAAACTCGGGTGTGGGGGGAGTTCAGTGAGCCTATGGAAAACTTTCGGTCGGCCTCAAAGAGGTTCGCATTGCCAGCAGTAAGTCGAGCTTGTTTTCGGTGAATGTTGGCCTCCAACAAGGTTGCCCTTTGTCACCGATTCTGTTCATAACCGTCATGGACAGAATTTCTAGGCCCAGCCAAGGCGTTGAGGGAGTCGAGCTTGGTGACCTTAGAATAGCGTATCTGCTATTTGCAGATGGTTGGGAGTGAGGTCTTGCCCGAGGTGGAGGAGTTAAAGTATCTCGGGTTCTTGTTCACGAGTGAGGTACGGTTGGAGTGGGAGGTCGACAGACAGATCGGTGCAGCGTCAGCAGTAATGCGGTCGCTGTACCGGACTATCGTGGTGAAGAGAGAGCTGAGCCGGAAGGCTCTACGTTCCCACTCTCACATATGGCCATGAGTTATGGGTCATGACTAAAAGAAGGAGATCGCTGATACAAGTGGCGGAAATGGGTTTCCTTCGTAGGGTGGCTGGACTCACCCTAAGAGATAGGGTGAGGAGCTCGGCCATCTGGGAGGAGCTCAGAGTAGAGCCGCTGCTCCTTCACAATGAGAGAAGCGAGTTGAGGTGGTTCAGGCATCTAGTCTGTATGCCTCCGTGGTGAGGTGTACCAGGCATGCCTAGCCGGGAGAAGGCCCGGGGAAGACCTAGGACCAGCTGGAGGGACTATGTCTCACAGCTGTTGTGGAATTAACACATCTGTTGTAAAGCTAATGTATACAGCATCAGGAATTAGCTTCTCAACGTGGGTGTAAACAGCATTGTACAACATTTTCAAACATCTGAGTTAATACTTGTGATTGGGCATACGGAAGCTTGGCCTGAGGAACTCCACATTTTTGGTGAATCGGCCATCTTGCAGGATAGAAAAGAGCTGGTTATCCAGTGCAATGCAAGCCATGATTTTACAATTGATGGCTTTCGCCTTAGGAATTGGAAGTATTGAAGGAAGGAGTCTTGGTTCCGCCAACACTTTGCAGTCATTGCAAATTGCAAGTTTAATATCAGAAGGAGACACCACAGACATAATGTTAGTCAGGTAGAGAGCGAGCAAACTAGTTACTAGCCAAACATATTTATTTACATGCTTCAGACGCGGTTTGATGAGGTCATCATTTGCACACTGGAAAATACGGGAGCCCATAGGCTATATACCACAATTTTTTAAGATCGTTTTTTATCATAGGGAAAAAAAAACCGACACCTTGGCATATCAATTAATAATACATGCCAATATACTGTAGGGCCAAGTCCTATATACAATAGATCCCCGCTTTGTGTGGGGGATACAATCCGGGACCACGTCCATAACAATGTCCGTTTTTGACACATGGCTCACTCACACACGTGGTTAATTGGCAACTCTAAATTGTCCATAGGTATGAATGTGAGTGTAAATGTTTGTTTGTCTACTATATGTGCCTTGTGATTTACTGGCGACCAGTCCAAGGTGTACCCCACCTCTCGCCCAAAGTCAGCTGGGATAAGCTCCAGCATACCCGCGGCTCTAAGGAGGATAGTGCTTCCGTAGCCACAAACTTTGCTTCTTAGCACAAATACTGTAAGGTGCATTCACGGACTGCCAAACAATATGCTATATCTCATTGCTTAATGAAAAAAACATAAAATTTTTTAATTTCAGCAAGAATTTGCAAATTTGTGAATGCTGAATCATGGATGTGCGGGGATCCGCTGTACACATCTAGGATAAATCTTCAATGTGTTTCCAGTTGGAACAGTTGGAATAAATTCTTCATAATATGCAAAAATACATTTCAACTAGCATTAGTTTAAGTCTTAAGCACTCATTCGTTTGTAAAGTTACCAACAAGCCAAAGTGAAGGCGTTATTTTTTAAGAAGAAGCTGTGATCTTTGAATGAGGGTATTAGCTGGACGCTTAAATCTTTAACGCGACAGTGAAGCAAAATTGTAGTTTCACCAAACTGTACATCTAAATGCAAAACTGGCAGCGAAGCTTGTCCGACAGAAGACCCTTTAAAGGAGCTGCCATGTTCACTGTACGGGTGGACAGATGGAGCAGACAGATATGGAATTAGTAAATAAGGAATATAAGGAATGAAGGGGAAATAATACTGCGGGTGGCAGTGTAGGTGTGCGTACGTATGGATGTGTGTAGGTGAGCACGTGTGTCAGTTTAAACAAGAGACACACATGTGGCATGTTTTTGTGCACGTGCTTCAAGTGTGTGTGCGGAAAAGGCTTGCACAGGTGTGTGTGAATCTATCTGTGCGTGAACGCTCGTGTGTGTTTGCGTGTGTGTGTGTGATGAATTAGTGACGGCAGCTGGTGGAGCAGTGTGATCCCTCAGCAGTGGTGACAGCAGCTGTTAGAGGGGCTGTCTCCGCCCAGCCAGACTGACTAGGTCCTCTTCATCAAAAACGCGGGCTCATTAATGCTGCAGGGCTCAGTGTGGCACCCTAAACACAGCGGCACCACAGCGGAGGATGGGGAGTCGGACGACTAGAGGTGAGCGACGTTGTATACATCAGTGTGAGTGTGTAAGGGATGAGGGGTGGGATGAAATATCAATATTGCAATATAATACAGTATATCATTATCTCTTACGGTGAGGTATCAGTAGACCGACATATCTAAATAACCAATGAAAACATGTTTTATTATGTCGTATTTTCTCTCCCACATTTTCATTTTCTCCTCTGAAAGCAGGCCATGTTTTCCCTCACAGAAAACTCGTCCCGTTCACCATAAGTTTGTAAAAATTTATAAATACGTGACAATGCAGGTAACGTACAGCACGTATTTACCACTATTGGGAAGCTGATCATTTATACACCGTGACACCGATTCCATCTGTTCATTGATGAGAGGGCTTCTTTAAGGAGACTGGGGATGTGAGAATACATTGGTTAAGTCCTAGCGGAACTTCGAGGTGGTACGTCATATGTGAGAGAGTAGCCGGAGAACTCTGTCAGCCACTTCTGACAAACGTTGGTCATCTCATCTGGTAAATTTAATTATTTTTCGGGTTATTCGCTGAGCCTTCTGACAGTCACGTTCATACGGGCGCGTGTTGTCCAGCATTGCGGCTCCGTTAGCTGCAGTTTGATTAATGATCACACTGAGAACCTCGAAAACTCACCACACAACGTCAAGCTTTTGTTTAAATGCCATATTAAAGTGTTTTAACATGCTACCCCTGCAAAACACGATATTTTTTGTAGCATGTGTTGGCAGGGAAGTTCCACATGGCATATGTGTGTGTGTATGTGTGTGT
>QODF01000112.1:2514934-2549654 GCA_024372805.1 Oostethus manadensis
ATATATATATATGTATGTGTGTATATATATATATATATATATATATATATATATATGTGTGTGTGTATATATATATATGTGTGTACACAAGTCAATCTGTAACCATGTCAAATGATTAGTCCTACGCTAAAAGTATTGTAATAATGTCTTAATAATTTGACGTCAGAATAGCTGTAATTCAGTTGTCCATTTATTTGCATGTCAACAGGGAGAACTCCTTCGACAACATGTTAAACTTGCCGGTTTCTTATTCTGTGTACTTGACTCCAAAAGCTTGCTCTTTGCTGAACACCACTGCCCTCTATAGGCCGCACACTAAATAGCAGCCTGGAACAACACAATAATCCCAGCGCTACAGTATTTTGTTTTATTTCAATTTGTTTTTATTTTTTTGTATAATTTGTTTATTTTTAATTGCCCAAAAGGGCATGTTCATTCCTTTTACAAAATGGTGTAACTTTATTATTTTGCCTCATGTGGCTGAATAATGTGATGCAGTACTCCACTCACAGAATAGACATACTGAAAAATAATAATGTATATTTTTTTGATATTTTTGTGCTCTTAGCTGTCCTTTATTGCTTATTTTGTGTATGTCTATTTTTGTCCGTGTGTTTTGATAAAGTGCTGACAAGCAACAACCCCACTTGTCAGATGTGAGTGCAGAGTCTGTTATCGCATCTCTCACCTGCTGCTTGTAGGAAAGCGAGGCAAACAGTTGGATGGTGCAAATGAGACAAGCAGGTGTGAAAGATGGTGACAAAAATATACAGTATAAGGGCCTTGTCAAGTGTATGCAAAAGTTCACATGGGTCTCCCTGAATATAAGTGAGATAAAGAAATAGAGAGGTGGCAGTAAAGAGTCTCTAATAGCGGTGTAACGATTCATTCACTAGATTGATGTATTGGTTTATATTCCTATGATCCAACTACATCGATCTGTGTTTGCCAAATTGCCATTGCAGACGACATATCGATCTAACGACCGTTTGAAAGGTAATCAATGTTATCGATACTAAGAAATAAAGCATTGGATTTAAGCATGGTAGGTTTTATATGAAGGTGTTTTTTAGCTTATTTAATGATAAAAACAGTAAACGTTACCCATGTAACAGTTTTGATTTGTCGTAAGTCAATTAGTCATGCCTGTTGACTGGGGGCGCACGGATGACGTCATGTGACACTGAGCGTGTGCGCTCTGTTAGAAAAGTCTGTGTGGCTGTCCTAGAATATGCTTTTTTTTTTCCATATTCATTGGTATACATGTTAGCTACATGATTTCACCCTCTTCAATTTGGTATGGGATTTATACTGAGTGTTGGACCACATCCAAAGTCCAACTTTAAGCCTTTCAAAATCATGGATGGGAACGTCAGGACAAGATAAAAGGTACCGAGCGTTAGGTTTGTGTTCTGGTTGAATGGGGGGGCTTGTTGTTTGGGAACCACTGTTGTTCTGACAGTCCATTATTTCTTGCAATGATAAGTGTGATGATCAAACACCATTTCTTGTAGATTTAATAGCGTCTGTGCAAACATTACAGTTTGTAGGATATTTATTCACTTTAATATCTATCTGCACATGAAACTTCATTGTAATCTGGTGGTAGTGCTAAATAAATTATTTTAATACTTTGATTAGAGAAGTGAATGAGGTATCAAATTTAAGTTAGTCATGTTTTATCAGCGAATTAATCATTCAACCTGTTAATTTACAATCAACTTGAAGTGATGGTTGCACTTTATTCACATAAAACGTGAATGCTTTTGCCATGAATTGTTGTTTACCTTTTTGTTTATATCCATAATTAATGTATACCTGATTATCTTACAAAAAGCAAAGGTGATTTAGGAAACTTCACCTGCACTGTCCAGGATCCAGGTATTTATTTCACTGTAAGACTGCTTGAATTTTTGGCTAAAAAGTTACTGAATCGATTAAAAGTTAATGAATCGTATTGTTTTGAATTAACCAATATTGTCCTTGAATCAAATCAGCAAGCACAAATCGTGATATGAATCGAATCGTTGCACCCTTAGTCTATAAGTATACCTGTAGGTAGGTGATTCTGTTCTGGACCAGGTCCGACAGGTCTTTGGCCTCCTTCACTCGCCACTCGCCCACTCCATCTGCCTGGCTGAGGTAGTACAAGTCTGTCATGATGGACCTGCAAACACAAATAGTGAGAAATCAAATAGGCTGTATTGCACAACGTAAATATTTATTTTAGGGATGGACATAATACATCATCGACATGTCAGCAATTCTGTCAATTCGATTTATCTGTTTGTATGAGGAAGGTTATGCGGGAACTGTAAAGTATGTCTTGGATGGTGGCATCAATTGGGTTGGATATGGCCAAAAAACAAACTGTTTGTATAATGTTGGGCCACATAATGTGAATGATGGTGCATGCTGTTGAAATGATTTGCTCAAATTGTGTGTGTGTGTATGCATGGTGTGTTGTGTAAAGACATGAAAAGAGAGAGAGACATTTTTTTTGTTCTGGTTCGGAGAGTTTTTTGGCATTTTTTTGAGCGATGGTCTTTTACTTTTGATCGGCTTGATAAAAAGCCTATTTCAGTTTAATTGTGGTTTTCAATAAATTACTTAAATTACTAGTGCTTTTTGTCACACTCCCCCTTCCTGCTTTTGTATATTCGCTCTACTTAAAACCTCATTAAGATGCAAATGTGCAAAGGTAAATTCTAGCAATTTTTCAACTGGTCTTAAGATTTTGATTAGGTTGGATATGATATACTGTATTTAGGTTTGATTTTATATATACACAGTACATGCAACCCTTTAAAGTTGCTTCCCAGTAGTGTGCACTTGAAATGGGTGGCGGTTTACTTCTACAAATATGACGTATAGGATACATCACACAGTTGCAAATGGTGAATAATCATAATTAATTAATTTTAAAACTGATTAATTTGATTTTTTTAAATCATTTGCCAGCCCTAATAAAACAAAATGTGTTCACGGTACGCTAATTAGCACGTGTGATGGCAGACACATTTGTAATCCAATTACAAATGTAACGATTGTAATTGGATTTCCAAAGTTTCTGTATGTGGTCATTGTTATTTGTGTTGCAGAAATTACATACACATTTTGCAAATCAGTAACTGTCAAATCCTTCGACAGGATTACAATACACCGCAACTCTACAATTACAACCTTGGAACTTCCATTTCACCTCCGACTAAGGTTTTAAACTGTACATAGAATAGAAGATCCTGGTAATGATCTCTGTAGGCTCGGAAAACGTGTTGTGTGTTGCAGCAACCGATACACCTAATTATGGCATGGAGTTCATCTATATTCCCAGCCCACTGTGTGCACATGTATTCAAGTTATATCGCCTTCGTGATCTTGGCAATGTGAATATTTCCACAAGATGCGACTGGGGGTGTCTTTGATCTTATTCTTGGCCTTTTTTCATCTTTCCTGATTTCAAATCAGAGCAGACATGCAGAAGTTGCCAAACAGCACACAGATTAAATCAACATGAAATAAGCCCCTGAATGTGTTATCCCTGTCTTTGAACCCCGGCAGGTAGACGGTGGAACAAGAGGTTTTTATGCAATCCTCTGCAGGGCTATGGACATAACTACAAGTGTATTATGATGATGGGTAATATTACAAAAGCTTGACATGTTTTATCTCTATCTTGCAACCATGACAACATATTTTTGTAGTTGTTCAGCTCTTTCTGGGATACATCCTATCTGCAAGACTCTGACAGAAAATGTGTGTAGATGTCACGCGCTGCCAAATATCCTGGCCATCCTCTTACAAACTTGCCCGAGAGCAAGAGCTCTGATGTATTCCGCTAAGGGCAAATGCAAACACATCACACACACTTTCTCTCAAACACACAGTTATGCAAGCTTAATTTATTACTCACTTCTTTGACCCAAATCAGTCAAATCCTGTGTGTCTGAGAGCTCTTATTCAGATATTTGGTAACTCATCCAAAGACAAGCACACCCACAAAGCAGTACCATGTCCTATTTTAACATTGTAGCAATATGAATATTGCATTTTTCTGCAACCAAGACTTTGTCCCAATTACAATTTGGACCCATGGACTGTGAATGGATGTCAAATTCCTTCCAGGAGTGTGCACAAGGGAGCCATCAGAGATCATCCGCGGAAAGGCAAAGCAAACCTTACTAGCTACAAAAGGTGACAATCATCAATCAACAAAATGGCTTTGACTGAGGCATTGGGCCAATGCATATGCAGACATGAGAAACTGAGTGTGAATTGAGGCTATCATGCTTAATGCGTATGCACCTGAGTGAGGCTGTGTAAGTGTCTGAAGCTTGGGGGCTTTGCTGGTGCTTCTGATGTAGTTGTGGAGTTGAAAAGCAAAGCACTGACCTGTTATTTGAAGAATAACTACAAGGTTTCAGGTTTATTCTAATGATAACCCTGCCTGATGGGGTCAGGCAATTGGTAGGTAAGGGACAAAATCCAAAGTGCGCATCACAAGGACACAGTGAAGGTGACTAAAAAGAAAATGCTAGTTGCTTTGTTTAACCCTTGTATTATGTTGAAAAAAAATTACATTGATTATGTTGTGGGTCATTTTGACCCGCACTGTGTAAATCCATGCAAAACAGTAAAAAAGAGGTTGAAACAATTAACATCTTTATTTTACATTATATTAACATTTAGAAAAGAAACGTACAAAACATTTTTAATTTTAATAATTTTAATTTCAATGCTATTTTCAAGAACTATTTGAACTCTTCACAAACATCTTTTTTTTTGGTCTTTCAACTTGCTCCATTTTCAATGTGCAACATTTTCAATGTTCTCCACAGGATGGACAGAATGTAATTGTGTGCTTTCTGCAGATGTAATTCTTGCATTTCACACAACAGGTACTTGTTTTACTGTCATTTTGGCCGGGACAGACCTGGCATCTTTTCCCTTTCTTCACACCTGTATGCAGTGGATCTATTGAAGATTGTTTGGGTGACGTGAGCTTGCCTTTTTCAATGACAACTGCAGCTGGTAGAGTTTTAGGTGGCCTGGATCGACTCTGCATCCTGGGAGTGACAAGTGCTTTGCCAAGTTGTTCCAGGAAAAGCCGGCGTCGGAACAATTTGCCGGCATTCCATTGTTGGTCGATTTCAGTCCACAGGACATATGCATTGTAGGCAGATACGTCCACGATGTTGTAGAAAATCACTAAAGGCCATCGGGCAGTCTTGCGCTGGCAGCTGTATGTTCCTGTGACTTTGTCCAGATTGTCAACTCCTCCTTTAGTGGAGTTATAGTCTGTGATCATTTGTGGCTTCATGTCTTCTCTTCTTGTGCTCAGAGATGCATCTGTGTGCATTGTGCTCAATACAAGAACATTCTTGTTTCTCTTTGGGCAGTATGAAACAACTGTTGCTTTCTCACAGAAAGCAAATATTGAGGAATGCACAGGTCTGCCCTGTACCTTCAGAATTTCCTTGGGAAGTTCTGGCTTGTTTCTTCTGACTGTTCCCAACATCGTCAGCTTCCTCTTCTGAAGTTCATTTCCAAGGCGGTAGGATGTAAAGAAGTTGTCGCATGTGATGTTGTGACCTTGCAGCCCTTCACTCATCTTCAGCACGACACGCATCCCCTGATTCTTCTCAGGTGCTTCTCCAGGTAGCTTTCCTGTGTATACTTGCATATTCCATGCATAGCTAGATTTTGCATCACAGGCTACCCATAATTTGATGCCACACTTGGCGGGCTTGTTCGGCATGTACTGTCGGAAAGGACAACGCCCTCTGAATGGAACAAGGCGCTCATCAACAGTAACATGGGGTCCAGGATTGTACAACAAGGGCAGAACTTCGACCCATTTATCCCATACATCTCTGATCGCAGCTAACTTGTCTCTTTCACATCGAACAGCTCTGGTGTCGCGGTTGTCAAAGCGGACCACACGAGATATTATGTGGAATGTCTCCAGAGACATTGTGGCTCTGAAGATTGGCCTTCCATTTTCTTTGTTCCAGAGACTTGCAGTTGCTTCTCCTTTTGACCTGTATAGTCCAGCTAACAGCAGAATTCCAATGTAAGCATACAAGTCAGTCTGGTCCAGTGGTTTCCATTTCTCTTGAAATACTTGCCTTCCCTCCAAATTAGTCATGTCCAGTATAATCTTCTCTATTGGTGGGGATATAAAAAGCTGAAATGCTGACTGAATATTATCAACTCGTGTGACAGCAAATCTTGTAGGACCGGGAGTCATTTTGATGACATTGGAAGATGACAGTCTACCTCGACTTTGATGTGGTGATGTGGACCATTTTATCTTGCCATCTTTAGATGCCCATGTCTCCTCTGTGGATGATGACTGCTGCATTCCTTGGTTTTCAGCTGATGGAGAAACAATGCTAGACTCGTCCCCTGAATACTCCTCATCGGAGGAAATTTGACAATCAGGATCGTCAATAACATTGTTCTCGGTCTCTGAAAGATCCTCTGTCTCTGAAATCTCTTCGTCTGCATCACTATCCCAGTTCAAAATCTGTGCCACAGCTTCTTCAACTGTTAACCTTTTGGAGCTCATTTTTGGTTCTTGTCATAGAGATGGCATGAGAAAAGTGATCATGACAAGGGCGAGAAAGTTTCGCCTCTAACATCACCTGGGCACTCAGAGCAATCTAAGACAAACTACATCAAAGAGATGACATGTGACAGGGGCAAGCAGGGGAAAGTTCCACCTCCAAGTACATCAAGGAAACACATTTATGTTTGATCTAAAGAGCTATTTACCCACATTAAAGTGTCCGGGTCAAAATGACCCGCAACATCATTATTGTATACAAACTCTGCACAGACATTGTTCTACACATTAAAGAGTCCAGATTTTACACAACAGTTCATGACCCAAAATTAGAAAAAGTCACAAAATTTTAGGAAGAATAAAAATGGATAACCAGTATTTTGGTCAACATGAAAACTGAAAAGGGTCAAATTGACCCTTAACATAATACAAGGGTTAAAGCAGGTTTTTACCAACAATTAAGAGTTCTAGTCTGGCATGCTAGACATGATATGTTGATGGGATGGCATTAGCTAATTTGAAGATGATTTTTTCTGTGTCAGCCATGTGTATATATAGCCAAACGTCTATTTTTGCATCAGTTTTCTCACGGTTATTTTTTTATTTTTTTTTTTTTATGTTTGCCAACATTTCACACACTGGCAACATTTATCCATTCATCCATTTTCTAAAAATTAATGTGTCTCCAAGTGAATAAGAAGGTGTCCAAACTTTATCACTCTGCAAAACCGAGTTAAACAAGCCTATACGGGCCAAAAAAGTCCAGCGTGCCTGAAATTAGGTAATGAAGGTGAGAGAAACTATTAAATTTGACCTCTGCGGGATGCATGGGAGGTGTGCAACAACCAGAGATTACATCCATTTGTCATTTACAGTATAATATTTCATATTGTTTTCTGCTATAACTATTCTCTTTACTGGCATGACAAGGCAATCCCACTTGAGATGTTTTCCACATGGCACAGTGGAGGGGTCGCCATCATGATCTGGAGGGCTTTTTCCTCCAGTGGAACAATGAAGGTCAAGTTGTGCAGGGGCGTCAAACAGCAGTTGCTATGTGGAGCTGTTGCTGGGCGCATCCCTCTTGACTGAAAGCCCTTGTCTGTGTGGTAATGATTGGCTTTTTCAACAGGACCGCACTGCAGTTCACGATGCCCGCCTGACAAAGGACTTCTTCCAGAGGAATACTCTCACTTTTTCGGACTATCCGGTCTAAATCTCATTGAGAACATTTGGGGATGGATGGCAAAGGAAGTTTACAAAAATGGACATCAGTTCCAGACAGTAAATGCCCTCCTTGAAGCCATCTTCACCACCTGGAGCAAGATTCCCACTAGACTCCTGGAAACACTGCATCAGAATTCCTGAGGTGATTGACAATAATGGCAGAGTCCTTTTAAAAAAAAACTCATTTCCAATTTAGAAGAGTTTTGTGATTTTCTTGTTTAGCTGTGGTCTTAAACTTTTAAATCAGCTGATGAATAGTAGATGTAAAGACGTTTCAACATTTTGATAGGGAATGTACTTGTGTAGATGTGGACTTTTGAACAGCTGATAAACCGTACATCTAAAAATGTAAATTCTTGCAATGTTTCAATTAGTCCTAACATTTTGATCGGGAATGTATCATAGACACTGTTGTGTAGATGTGGAATTTCAACCTGATATTTAAAACAGGAGTGTTTATTTCTGTAGCTGTCCTAGCCTTTGCCTAGAGCACTCACACTAAATGTTGCAAAGCTTAAAATGCGAGTGTACGCGAGATCCTTCATTTGTGCAAGTTTTTTGGGGGGGAGGAATCAGTCTTTGAAAAGCTGCTTAGGCCATGATGACTAAGACAATTGTCTCTATACACCACTTCAGCAGGATTACAATAAATCACTTGGCTCGGTTACATCGAGCTGAGCGGAAAGCTGCCGTCCAGACACGGCGAGTCTGTGACCTTTGACTTTAGTTTCTAATCAACCACTCAGTCCACTTTCATTTGTCCGGGTTCCAACCTCTTTGTGGAGGAGGATGCCATTTGAATGCACACCAGGTCTAGTTTCATAAAAATGTACACAAACATGCATGGTGTGGTGAATATGAACAGAACTCATCTAGCTTAATTTCCAATTTGCCACCCGGCAGGAGTGCAAGATGGCAAATTGCACTTCTCTGGTTCATTAATTTGCGCGAAGGAAAAGTATGACTTTCAAGCAAGCGCATGAAGGCTCTATAAAAAAAAAAGATGGATTATAACACATCCTTGTGTGGACTAGTTTTGGTAATGGACGAATACTGGTGCTGCTTAATAAATTTCAGTAATTCTATTCAAATACAAAAATTCATATATAGATGAATTGCAGAGTTCCAAGTGTTTATTTATTTTATTTTGATAATTATAACTGACAGCTAATGAAAACCCCAAAATGTGCCCCATTCTAATCTAATTAGGGTATTTATAAAAACGCATATTTCTCCCTCTCTGTTTATGAAAGAAATGGTGTCCACACGACCTTGTATTTAAAAAAATTGCATCCTCACGTAACCCGATAAATGCATTGAGAACCAGAGTCATAAGCATGCCAAACTTGTAGGTGGCAATACTAAAATTCTAGCCAATCAGAATCATCCTCTGTCACCCTGTCACTTCTGCAAAACATAAAACATGGTGCCAGGCTTGTTCATGTGGACTGACAAGGAGGTATAATTATTTCTAAATGTTGATTTAAAATACTAAGTCAAGAAGACGCAAGAAAATATCGTCAGTTGCAAAGGCATCCATGTTGTCGCAGGAAGTGACATTTGGAAACGCAAAACTCCGGTTATTTGTGTCCATCCGCAAACGTAAAACCGGAGTTTTCTCAAAATCTACACTCTGGGCCGAGGTTTTGAAAACCTTTGTTTTTAGTGTTGTATATCTGCGGATTTGTGTGAATGATAGGCCAAACCGTGGAAGAGAACCTTTGTTTTATGAGATACCCGCCTACGTGTTGACAGGGCATCAGTCTAGTCCTGTAAGCTACACAATCATAGGGAAGGCTGCTGACTTACAGTTGCCCAAAAGACGACCAATGACACCTTGCACAAGGAGGGCAAGACACAAAAGGTCATCGCCAAAGAAGCTGGCTGACAAAGTTGCAGGGGAGAAAACGAAAAAAAAAAGTGTGCAAGGAATAGGGATAACAGCACCCTGGAGAGGATTGTGAAACAAATGTGGAGAGATTCACAAAGAGTGGACTGCAGATGGAGTCTATGCTTTAAGAGCCAAAATGCACAGAAGTATGCCAGACATGGGTTTCAGCTGTTGTATTCCTTGTGTCAAGCCACTCTTGAACAAAAGACGAAATCAGAACCATCTCACCTTGGCTAAGTAAAAAAAAAAGGACAGGACAGTTGCTGAGTTGTCCAAAGTTATTGGATGTTCTCTGATGACAGTAAATTTTGCATTTCCTTTGGAAATCAAAGTCCCACAGTCTGGATGAGAGGAGAGGCACATAATCCACGTTGCTTGAGCTCCTGTGTAAAGTATATAAGTCAGTGATGGTTTGGGGTGCCATGTCACCTGTTAGTGTTGGTCCACTGTGTTTTGAGGTCCAAGGTCAATACAGCCGTATACCAGGAAGTTTAAAAGCACTTCATGCTTCATGCTGCTGATCAACTTTATGGAAATGCAACTACCAGTACCTGGTTTAATATACCCTGAGTTCCCTGTCCTTAACTGGCCAGCAAACTCACTTGACCTGAACCCCATAGGGAATCTATTGTCAAGAGAAAAGTGCGAGAGGCAAGGCCCAACAATGCAAAACAGCTGAAGGCCACTGTCAGAGCAACCTGGGCTCTCATTACACCTGAAGAGTGCCACAGACCGATCAACTCAATGCCAGGCTGTATTGCTGAAGTAATTTAGGCAAAATGAGCCCCCGCTAAGTATTTAGTACTGTATATGTTCATAATTTTCATTTTTATACTTTTTTTGGTCATTTTCCAATTTATTGAGCATCACCTGTATTACATTAAAAGATGATGTTACTTGTTGTGTCCCTGGGCAAAGTTTTCACCCACCTTGCCTTCAGCGGTGCCCACACTGGTGTATAAATGTGAAATAATGTTTAGTGACAGTTGAAGAGGTAGTAGGTGCGAATTGGCAGCCACGTTTCCGTCAGACTACGCCGAGGCAGCTGTGTCTACAGATATACAGTATATTACCACTAATAGTGTGTGAGTGAATAAAGGAGTAAAGGAATAATGGGTTCAATTGTGAAGCGCTTTGGGTGCCCTTAAAAGCGCTATGAAGTCTAATCTATTATTATTATTATTATTATTGAGCATTACAAAGGCTTCCAAAGGTTGTATTACTTTGCTGACATCTTATTTTTCCTGGTATGTTCTGAATGTTGGTTATGAATGGGTTAGATCTGGATAAAGGTACACTAGAGAAAAGTAATTTCCACTTGAACTGTCAACAAGTTGGGCTGTGGAGGAAGACGCTTGCAGTGTCATGTTTCCATCGAAGATGAGTTAGAAACAAAAATACTTGACCGATTACAATGTTAGTCATGGGTTACTGGATTCTGTTGCCAGTGTGAATAAATGATTCTGTTTATTTTGAGGGTGTAGTGTATTACATTAGGACAGTGGTTCCCAAACTTTTTTTTGCCGCGCCCCCCTTTTGGAGATAAAATATCAGGCGCCATTAAGAAATTTCTGCCCTGGAAACGGACGTTTTCGGGAGTGACGCCGGCAAAGGCATTTACGTCTATGAGGGCAGTAAAAAAAGGCTTCTTAGAGGCGGCTTGTCTTCTTCGTTCATTTTTAATCAAAATAGTCATGCCAAATTGTTGGGTTGCCACTGGCTTTTCACAGTGTCCGAGTGATACTTTAAGTTTGTTCTCTTTTCCAAAAGACAAAGATTTAAGACTAGAATGACAGCCAAATGGACGCATCACCTGGCATTCCGTTCTTTACAATGTTCATTTCACTGAAGACTGCTATGAAGGAACACCTTTACAGGGAGGGGTGGCAGCAAATACACGATAAAAAGGCTCTAAAGACCCCTTCACGCTCGTTAAGAAGCCGATTGAAAACAATAACTGAAGTATATGCAATTTCAGGGTAATTTACACTTACCAATCTATGTTTTGAAGCCAACCACTCTTCATCTCCATGTATTCATCTCTGGTGGCTTGGATAAATACGGTTTAATTCCGTGTTCTGGAAGTGCTCTATATAGTTCACTTCCAGATGTTTCTTCCTCCTTGAAAACTATTGACACATTGCTGAAATCTTTGCTGTAATGACTGTAAATATCCTGTCTGCATGCCATGTCTGTTTACTTTCGGAAACGTCCCTTTTCCGGGCAGGAAATTTGTTGTTATGGCTCTGGCCATGTATAATAAATGTATTTTTTCCAAATGTAATGGTCTGTTTCATAAAATGAACAATGTAGAACACAGTTTAAACATAAATCATCTCAGTGACAATTTAAACATATCCTCTGCCAACATGATTCCTTAAACTCCTAATATTCAATGATATACTCTCATATAATATTATTGTGTGCTGATTAAAAGAGCTGTATTATGGGTAATACAGTAGAAATAATTAACTGATACTGACATGTTAACGTAATTGAATTCATTGAAACATGTATTGTAGCAAAAGATGCAATTCATTCAGGCCAAATTAGTTTGCTGCTTACAAAGGATGCGGTAAAAAGGTTTTGAAAAGAGATGCACAATATATATTTTTCACACAAATACAGGTTTTACCTTTTGGGTCATCACTGGCAAATAGTTTTTGCATTTTTCAATAGCTGCGGCGATAGAAACAAGCCTCAGGCCAGGGCATTGTAGCAATGATGGGTCTTTCAGGTAGCCAGTAAGGTTTGATGTGTTCCCCCCCCACCCCCCCCCCCCATTGCGGAATGAAAGAGCAGCATTTTGAATATTTGCCGAAATGTCTTCCTCTAAAACAGTCAGAAGTCCCACACAGCGCCATGTTTGATTACAAGTGAACTCAAGGGATGCTACGACAGTTTGCATCAAGTCACAGAAAAGGAACACTTGGTTTGTTCAGCCTGTTCCACCAGCTCGATAATTATTGTGCACCCCTAGTTTTGAACCAAAACAATGCAATTTGTGGTAAATATCAATACTTTTAGTTGTTGTACTGAAGTCTAAGGCTTTATGACAACACATGTGTGTGAACAGTGCATGGAGTGAGGCTAAATATATTAATTTCACATTGTGAACTTTCATTTAACAAATTCACCACCACCAAAAATGTACCAATGCCCATGCGACAGATGCCAGCCGGTGCAGCTGCATAAGTGTACGTTGGTAAACCTCACTCCCATTCCGAAGGTTGGGTGTTCAAGCCCCGGTGCGGGCAGAGTGAAGCAGGCGGGTTACACTCACCTTTCCTGGTTTCCCAAATCTGTTAGAAGTGTGTCAGCATATTTCTGCCGCTCGTTGACGTCAACGTTGGCCAGTTTCTTCACCTCGCTGCGAACAAAGTACCAAAACTCTTTGACACCGATATCCACCTTCCTCCGCAGCTCCTCCTGAACGGGTCCGGGGCCTGCATGGGAGGGAGGCAAAACGAGCTCAAAACAAAAAACATAACAAGACGACACCCCGGTGGGACATTTGATGCACATGTTTGAAAAAAATTAAAATTAAAACAATTACTTCAAAGTACTTACACAAGCATGGAGTTGAAATAAATTGGAAACTAATGCCACAGGGTTTTTAGAATGTTTACGCAACATATTATGTGAGCCTTAACAGGCTAATGACACAAAGTATATTTCAGAGAAGAACCATTAAAGTTTTCCACTTTCATTCTACGTCCCTGGGTGCTGCTTTGACCTCATTAAGAAGCCCTTGATCACTGTTTTTGCTCCTCATTTCTGTGCCTCATAGCGCTCACTCACACTTGTGTTTTTGTCACACAGTCTAACAACAGGAAGGAACTCTATACCTCGCCCCAGCCAAACAATGTGGATAACAGCTGCCTGCTCTGCTTTCTGCACAGGCAAAGACAAAATGTGAGAAAAAAGAAGGACAGCCCCAAGCACGATGAGAAGAAGGTTGTGGCGGGAGAAAATCTTTCTTTTTTTTTTTAAACTTTGCTATCTGGCATTCTCTTTTCTCTCGTTCCCTCCCTCGGTGAAAAAAGCTAGAGGGTATTTTTAGCGCGATCTTCCCCTGCGGCAAGATGGAAAGGCTGACCCTGTGTTGCCCTTCACGCTCACTTGTCCCTTTTTATTTTCTCTCTGTCTGTCTCCTCTCTTCTACAGTATTTCACTCGTATTCCGCCATTGGGGCCATCGCACTGCTTCCATTTCATTCACACCTTCCCACACCTGACAGCTTTCTTTGCACTTCCTGACCACTGCTAAGAGAGGTAAATATACACATAACCCGGCCCATTCTGTGCTGGGTTAATGTTTGACTTCACTCGGAATTCTGACAGCCCAAACCTGCTATTGCACCCTTCACACCCCCGCACAGGGGAACCTCCAAAACTGAACACAAATCAATCGAATTCGTGTGAAATGTATTTGCCTTTTTAATGTTTGTTTATTTGCCAAAAAATGCAACATGCAGTATTTAATGCCATATAAGTCGTTTTCCTCCTATTACACAAACAAAAATAATTTACTGCAAAAGTATCTCACAAAATTGAGTACACCACTCACGTTTCAAGGGCGCTGCAAGTTTTTTTAGTCGCTAATCGAGTTATCGATCAGGGTCTAGAAGGCCCAAATCAACATGACTCAAATGCAAAAAGTTAGCGGTTTGGTCCGCAACATTTAGGCAAAAATGTTGATTGCCGTTTTCCCAAAGTCCAAGCTGATGTGTGTGGATATCTTGTTTTGCCTAAAACACATACATAATAAGTCTGCTTTCATGGATAAAGTTGATGATAGATGGAGAGGCTGAAATCATAGGATATTTACATATTAAAAGAAAAACAAATTCAATGCCAAAACAGTTATCAATTAACTGGATAATCGATTAATCATCAATTATTTGCTGCACACATTTCACAACGTACAGGGGCTTATTTTTCCTTGTGATTTTACTTTTGATTTCATTAATGCGTGATCAGTGTTCTTAGGGTTCTTTGTAACCATAACTCCAAAAAGAATTTCAACAAATCTAACAAATATGCTTTACAGTCATTCCTTTCCTATTTGGAGTTCGAATTTCGTGGTTTCACTGTTTTTGAAAAATAAATTACATACGCTTTGCTTAAATCGAGCATTTTAAAGCATTACAGTAGTAAAATGAACTAAAATACAAACTATAACACATTCTGAAAACACATTCAAAGACACTGAACAATATCCATCCAGCCATAGATCCACTTTCCATTCCTCTTATGACGTTATTTCCATAGTATTTTGACTTTATTTTCATAAGATAACTGTCTGGAAAACGTAATTTTCTAAAAAAAAAATTGCAACAATAACATAAATCCGACTAAAAAAAAACCCATCTTTGATATTTTAACTCCATGCTGCAAAAAACCCATCCATTTATCCACTTTCTTTGCAGCTTCAAATAATAAAATTAGGACCTTTTTTTCCATTTGATTACAATTTTTTTTCTCTTAACATTTTGACTTTATTATTTACTCACTGCTGCTTTTTCAGGTTTAGCAGTTTTTTTTTTAGTTTTCTTGCACAATTATATTGTTAGTATGTGTCATGGGCCGTACTTTAGACAGCAGTGTGTTAAACTATTATTATAAACATTACCTTTACATTATACAGTAAAACAAATATCAATATAATGTAGGTCTGCTTACCATCTTCTGTCAGTTTTTGGAAGGTGTGGATTTTCTGTTTGGCCCGGGTCAGCTGGTCCTCTAGCGAGCGCAGTCTCCCTGCCGCCAAAGAGCCAGCCTCTGCCTGACTCTCTGGTACCCTGGCAGAGAACAAAGGACAGAGATGTGAGCAAGTGTACCAGTCATGATGTCAGCAGTATACCTTTTTTCTTCTGCAGGAAAAAATGAAACAGTATATTCTCTTTAGCTAGAATGACAACAAAGATTAAGGCACACGGAGTATAATAAGAATTAACTGCACACAGCGTAGCAATAAAGGCACTGATTAGTTTCATTGTAACTGAAGCTGTCGGTTCTTTAGCTTGTCCAATTAGTACCATTTTCATCACTGGCTCAAATGTAAAGGTTAATGGGTCGCACGGTTTTATTTTTATTTCCCACCATTTTACCAAACCATAATCTACTAATTACCTCATTTCCTCACCATTTGTCTGTGAGCAAGATTATGCAATAAATACTGGAAAGCAAACTGACTACAAGAATGTGGAGGCCAAGGAAGAAGAACACATTTGGTGGCGTTCCAGATAAAGAGGATCTATCCTGATTAATGATTTTCAAGCCTGTCACACAGCTTCACTCTGCAAAACATTTACATGGACAGTCCCTGTAAGTACAAGTGCCCGGTCTGGCAGGAAACCATTGATCTTACATCATAACCTGGCAGCTGATAAACATTAACAGACCAGGTTTCACACAGCATAAATAGAGAAATACAAGGAATACAAAAACAAGCCCAGAGGCCCCTTCTGGCAGTGACATCACTGCTTTCATAGGTTGGAACCAGAACCCGGTGAAGGGATTTGGTTCTTTGAAAGCGCATAAAATAACGGATTGGTTACTGGATGCAGCATATCAAAGAATGAAAGCACAAAGGCTCCAAATTCAACTTTCCTTGAACATTTTACAATATCGACACATTTATTTAACTTTGCAGCTTGCTTATTCCAATGAAAAAAATAATGGCCAGAAAATCAAATCAACAAAATTCAAAATTCAAGTTCAAGTATGGTTGTCGGTTTAGGTCATTGAGACTTCCTCCTCCCAGTAAGCCTGTCTCCCATTCCTTGTAACACCCCTCAGTGTACAAGACCACCACAGATTACGGTTTCATTCAATCCATGTATTTAGTGTACGGTGTGAGTGACTTAATTCAGGTATACTGTAATTAACTGGACTTACATCACAGTCTAGGAACAAAACTCGTACCAACCCTAACGACCACCTTTTCGTCTCGTAGCACATAACTGTGGTGCGTTCAAGGATTGCCGAACAAGTATGAAATCTTAAAGGGATGGTTTGAATTTTTTGACATGAAATTGAATGACATCCCACTCATTAGTGTAGGACATCAACAGTGATTTACCCCCCAATTTGTCCGATGAAGAACGTAAATCCAGTTAGTTGCTGACATTACATTAGTCGTGTATTCTGCTTCTCAAAACAATATACACGAAAAATAGTAATGCATTTTGAATGACAAACACGCCTAAAAAAATCAAACCTTATCAATCCCTCGCTTTGTTTCTCTCCATCGTGTTTATGCACATTATCCGCTGTCCATTGTTGTGTATGTTATGTAGATGGCTGCTTTGTGGTTGTGATGGAAGCGTCGCTGCTACAGCGGATGAAGATGCGCAAGTAGTATCAACCATTTTCTTTGTGTACTTTCGTTCCATTTTCGTTGTTTATGTGATGGCAAGTCAGCCATCACATACACAACAACGGACAGTCGTTAGCATTAATAAGACGGAAGAGAAAAGTAAAGCTATTTATGACGTTTGATTTTCGGGGAGGCATTTAGTCATGTAAATGTATTACTGTACTGTTTTCAGAAAAAGAATGCTTTATTTACAAGATCTTAGCAACTAACCGGATCTACATTCTTCATCACCAAAATACAACCAGAACTGGACTCACGTGACAAATTTGGGGGTAAATCACTGTTGATGTACTACAATAATGATGGGGATGTCATACAACTTCATTAAAAAAAATCCAAACTATCCCTTTAATTTCTAACAAAAAACATTATCAATGAAAAAAAAAAAACATGTAAAAATTGTGTCTAACAGACTCCGACATGGAATCATATCTCCTCTCAATAAGCAGTGGGTTCTACTGTGGCTCTCCCCTCACCCATCTCAAAGTACTCAGTGATGGCACCATCTTGTTTGAGGCATTAGAAAATAAAAAAAGAAGCGACAGAAAAAAGTTCATTTGCAGTTCTAAACATGTCTCCCACAACATTATTCCTCCCCCTTACTGCTTCTATTACACTGCACTACCAAGCCTTTAGGGATTTTAAAATCAAAGCAGTCAAAGGCAGTTTACTGTTAAAAGGTAAAACCAGAGTGGCGGACTGGTGAGCTAACTGCCGTAGTCACAAATTGACCTTCAACACAGTACGTCAAAAATGCTCGTGCTGTGTATTGCATTTGAAACCTGTTATCCTCTATCTTGCTCAGAAGAGCACAAACAGAAAACCCACAGGGGATTGGCGCAAATATGAAATCCCTTCTGACTTCTATTCAGTGCTCAGATGGGAGTAATGACGACAATGAAATGGTTATCAAGTTCAATGTAACATTGTGAAAGGAGAGCTCCCATTCACAAAGTTAAAATGCCTGAGAAAACAGGTTTAATGGACTGGAGAAGGTTAAAAGTGGCAGTGATTCGGGAGCCTTGGTTGTACAATGGGTGATGGACAATTTCTAAAGACAGACTGCGATAAGCTGGGTCATTATTTTTAATGTGGAGAGGGGTTACTGTTCTGGAAATGTCAATTTCCTTTAACACCGACGATGCAATACTGTCCTTAAAAAAAGTTACTACTTGTCCTTGACTCTAAAATACTTTAGTGGCAACTATGGATAGGCTAAAACTCAATTATCAATTAATAACATTTTAATGGAATGGGAGAATAGCCAGAATTTAGTGAAATTTCCACCCCTAATCAACATGTAGCTGTATGGGGCAGTGTTGCCAACTTTTGACCACTGTGTAGTCTGCCGACAATTCAAACCCTCTTGGAGACATATTTTCTCCAAGCTACATTTTCTGGCGTTGGCGGAGTTTTCTGTTATTTGGGGACTTGGCGTGAAAGCACGTGTTGATCTGCAGTTTGTGTTCCCACTGAGCAGCAGGCGGTGCTGCTGAGAGCTGCATCCCGCCCCAAACCAATCACAAGTTGTCAGTGCACTGTCAGGTTTCATTCAGACTATCACTTACCTGTCAGTGTATGATGGGAAAAACTACGCGTGATCAAATAAACAAGTAGTCCTAAATACAAGATAAAGGCTGGAGGCAATTCTGGATGAATTATTAAGCTGTCTAGACTGGCGCTGGTGTCGATAAAATGTTATTATTAAAAATATGGTATTACTAAAAATTGTTTGATGAAGTGATGGCCAGTTTTAATTTAACAAACTAAGAATCCGGTTTGTAGTTCTAAATGTAATTAAGGTGTTTTACACACCTTTTTGTTTCTGCTTTGAGGTTCTGCTTTTTTTCCTACAGTATCTGTTACATCATGTGAAAAGTATATGCAAATTAGCTGAAGACAACGTCTAACGACTTTTGACGACTTCTTGGACAGCCAATAACTACTTTTTTGGCAAGAGTGTTATGGAGTCCTGCTCACATTGACACAGGTCTGCAGACCATAGTGTTTCCCATACATCTATTTATTCAAAAAAATAAAACATATTTTTTAAGTTTTTTGTTGGCCCAACCTGTTCACTCTCACAAACTCAATGGGACTGCCTTGTGTGTCTTATCATTAGAACTCGGTACAGTAAATGGTATCTAGAGGCGGTCTTACAACTCCAGCTGTACACTCTGGTTCTCCTAAACTCTGTGGACTCATTGCGGCTACTCACATAGTGTATCCAACATTAATGTGCATTGCCCAGCCACAGCGTGTGGCTCCTCCCGGCCAAAACTCTAGTTCTCCCGACCTCCGTGGACTCACGGCGGCTGCTCACATAGCGTATCTGACATTTATGCAGTTTGCAATTTCAAGGTGGATGGCTTCTCCCAGTCAACACTCTAGTTCTCCTGACCTCTGTGGACTCACTGCGGCTGCTCACATAGCGTATCCGACATTAATTTAGCTTGCAAGTTCAAGGTGGCTGGCTTCTCCCGGCCAACACTATTCTCCCGACCTCCGTAGATGCACGGCAGCTGCTCACATAGCGTATCCCGACATTAATCCGCGTTGGTTGGCCACGACAGGTGGCTCCTCCCAGTCAACATTTAAGCTCTCCCGACCTCTGTGGATGCATGGCGGCTGCTCACATAGCATATCCAACATTACTTTACATACATCCGGCTCTTCCCGCTGTACACTCTGGTTCATGATAGCCGTAGGTGTCGTGGGAAGTCAGTAGCCCCAAATCGTAGTGAGTGGGCTGCACGAGCCTCGCATGCTCGCACATGAACGTCCCCAGTGGGTGAAGCGTAAGGCAGCCTTAAATGAAGCGTACCTAGCACGCGCGTGTCACATGCTGCATCACTCTAAAAGCCACCAGTGAAGGGTGAGCGGCCAGCACGTGGGTGTTATGAATCACTTTCTCCATAAGTACAACACAATTTAAATCCCTCGTATACCCTACTTCCTGTATATAATGGCCAAGGCCGACAAATTTCCCAAAAACAGCCGAGCCTGTGCGTGCGGTAACACGTACTTGGGGATGTAAGGACCGCTCAATCACACCTCATACTGTATCTCATACCACAACTGACTTGATTGCACATCATAACGCATCTCTTTGTCAATATAAATATATACTGTATAAGATGTACAAAAATGTGTACTTTATCTTTAAAATACAGTGCATACATGTGCTGCAGGACAGATTGTGAAGGTTTTTGTTTTATTTATTTTTTTAATCTCCCGTCCCTGTTATAAGGCACATACATGCACATCTACTGCTGCACAAATTGAAACCTGCAACCACAAGACATGTTCTGTTGTTAAATAAGGTTTAACATGAGCTAATGTCATGACAAATTATACGACGACCGACTCTTCATTGTTTTTGATGGCAAGCTACCGTAAACCTTGAAGTCTGCCACAATGTGGCAAAAAAGATATGGACAATTTACGGTGTCTGGCAGCGACACATTACACCAACAACTCGAAAAACAAACATACACTTGTGTATGCAGCTTTGCAGCTATGTCTGAACAAGGATGTTTTGATTTTTACATGACACCGTCAAAAATGGACAAAAACAAATGCCCTCATTTTTATAAGATTGTTATTATACAACTGTACCGTTGGTGTACACTGACCATTTGTTAGCAGCCTTTGTGGAAAGACCACCATTTTTTTTCTACACAGTGCTTTATTAGCGCTGTCCAGGAAGACCCTTTTTGCTGATTTCTGAGTCACTGAAAAGGTCAATTGCCATTGGGCAACAAATGATTTGAGCATTTGTGACTGTTCCTTTTTAAGAAGAAATCATAACATTTAATTCCACAACTAAATTACGACAAAAATACAATTGGAGGACAAATGAGTGCTTTAAGAACCTCAGACCAGAACCTACAAAAATCAAACTGCCTGTTGTCCCTTTACATGACACTATTAAAAAATGGAATGTGTAGAAATACACTGGGGCATTAGTGCTGCAAGGGCCATGTTAATGAGTCATCAAGGCATGCAAACTCAATTTGCTCCCTGAGTGACGAACATCAGTCGCTGGCAGGCATAAAGATGAGATTTTAAAGTTGCAACAGTGTTTCTTGCCGCACAAGCACCCTCCGAACCCTCACACGCCACACATCTCCTTCTTTTAGTACCCCCCCCCCCCCCCCTTCCTCGAGGAGCTGGAGCCTCCCACCACACTGAGCACTAAGTGAGCATTGTGCTTCTGAGCCATGACAATAAAAATAGGACATGTAACTCCTATATTATGCAACAACATCATGGACAAGAGCACAAACATAACAAATGGATATTAATCTCCACCCTCTTGTGTGTACTTGAGTGGTTAAATCCTTTGAAATACGAGCAAGGTGTATTTTATCTGCTCAAACAAGGACCACACCCTAACTATGTTACTTTACACTACATACTGTAAGCAGGACTCCATCCAGTGTGACATAATTTCCCAGGAGTGTTAAATACTGCAAAAACTGCAACAAAGCAACTCGACCAAGGCTGAATTAATAGGACGCGGGAATGCACGGCACACTCAAAAGAGTCTTAACACAATGCAGTTTCAAGCCCTCCATGATATATATCTAAGCACACAGTTTTAGCTTAACACACAAATAGATACAGGAAGGAAAGACACCCTACCCAAATGATCACAGATGGCATCTCCAGAGGACCTGAAGCATCTGCTACAGCACACAGGAGGAACCAGTTTACAGGGTGCTCAGAAGGAGGCAGAGGAGTTTGAATATTGAGGTTGATGACTGTATGTAGTTTAAATCTATCCATCCATATTCTGTACTGCTAATTTATAATTGAAGGAAGAAAGAGTTATGACAAAAGCGGAATTGCCAAAAAACGACATAAAAGGTCTTGTCATAAAAGGTAACAAACACATACTATTTGTTAATATACAATTTAACAAAGTTTAATTAATAAAGAAATGAATCATTTGTGGAAAATTGGATTAACATATGTGGTATAATATCACATATTTTTTGAAATCAAAAAAATATAAAAACAACATTGCCACCTAGCACGTTACCAGTAGTGGTGTTTACTCTCCCTACCCTACCCTAATATTTACCCTCCAAAAGGGTAAATATTTTTCAGTGTTACAAATTAAACTGCACAAAAATGGTGGTAAATTCTCCTTCAGCCCAAATAAAACTAACGTCACTCTCAGCTGTTGGCATTTACCTGCATTTACAGTGGTGTGTGCACACACAAAAGCAGTCTCAGAAAGGCAAACAATTTGCAGTCGTGCTGTTGTTACGATAGTTATCACTGAATGTATAGCTAACGATAACAGTTCAACTTTGCCAAATCGCTGTCATTACCTGTGAACTGTGTGAGGCATAGGCAAAAAAGGATGAGGCGGGATATAATGCCAGCATTGACTTGGAATGTTGCCACCCTCTAGGCAGTCCCTTAATTCATCCATCCATCCATTTCCTATGCCGCTTATCCTCATTAGGGTCGTGTGTATGCTGGAGCCTATCCCAGCTGACTTTGGGCGGGAGGCGGGGTACACCCTGGACTGGTCATAATAATAATAATAATATTAATAATAATAATAATAACAAACACTGCTTGTCAATATATGAAGAAATGTTCTAACTTAACTAAAACACAACATCTTTGCTAGATGTGTGTTCTACATACTTAACAAAAAGTATGCCTTTAAATTCCAGCTTCAGCCCAAGCACCTGTACATTTGCCTTTTAGTTTAATTTTTTTAAAAAGCAGCCTGGCCAGATATATGGGTTGAATATTGACTTCAATGGCTTTTAGCTGCCTAATTTAATTATAACTTGCTTTATTGATTGTTATTTTCTGTCTGAATGAGCCTTTTTTCATTGCCAAATTAGCAACCAACGGGAATGGAAGGATGCACATAGGTGTAAGGAAGCAACATGCAGGGAGTTTCACTTTAAGTGGGAACTTGTGTGTCACACCAAACCACTTGACTCCAATAAGTCATGCTAATAAACCACCGGAATGCAGCAGTTAGCAAGGCAAGTAAAGACCATAAATTGGTGGAAATGTCTGACGTTCCCATATTTCACCAGCAAAGACATTTAAATTGAATGTGCAGGGAGAGCTAAGCACAGTGCTTCCTAGATATAATGGTTGAAGGTTTATGCTATGTAAAGGGTGAGTGTGTTGACTGTCTTCATTGTGTCAAATCAGTTTATTTTGGCTTGACACGTCTTCTTCCTTTGCTGCATCCAAGATGTGACCACTGACTCAACCGTGATAATCCCATGTAAACGTATTATGAACGGCACATTCTTAATTTGCATGCCGCCACAGTGAGACAGTTGTGATCCAAGCCCTTCGTGACACACAGCTCCTACAATGGACTTAGTGTGTATGTTGACCTTTGTTCAACATGCCTGAGCAAAACTTAGGCTGATAAATTCACGTTTGAAGGCAGCAGCATTTTTGTGGTGTGGGCAGAAGTTATGCTCTGCATGATGAACAGACGTCAAATCACAACAATAAAGTCAACATTGTTTGTTTTAATATATCATCCACCGATCTATCCCCAACACAGTAACATTTGAAGTAGCCATTAAACCTGCTTAAAGTAAACCCAACTGGCCAAGGGAAGTTACAATAGAGTACAAATAGAATTTCAGAACAGTATTTATTTCAGAACTATGAAGACATAGTAAAAATAGCAAACATAGTGATGAGACATGAATAGCAAACATGGTGATAGTAAACATTCACTCATGCCCACTGAAAATGACTTGAGACACCACAATAAATTCTAAATAGCTGGCAAAGAAGTGAGTAGCAAGACAATTGCCTAACAGTCAAGCATTATAGCCAGGGCTGCGTGAATGCTGTGGTTCATGGGAGGAACAGATGAATTCAAACATGCACTGTGACATTCTGAAGCCAAACATGATCCTTTCCCTTCAAAACTGGGCCCCATCGAAGATTTACAACATGATCTTGAGCCTAAACATATAATCCAAGTTGAGAAAGCTGACGGTGATAGAATGGCCAAACATCTCTCCAGATTTAGGCATCCTCCAGTGAAATGCATCATGAATGAGTGGAAAACAATTTGAGTAGCAACCTGTGCGCCTGTGGTAATTTCAGTATTGTGTCCAAAGATATCTCGACATGGTCATCGGAAGACGGACGATCAAATCATCAACCTTGGGAGACAACCACATTACTGCATGAGCCATGCCACCTCCAGGTGTACGTTGTAAGCTATTTACACAATAATGACCGTGTGTTGAGCTGTTTCCATAAGCCTGTCAATGTAAATCTATACTGCTTTGAAGGATGGACACCCGGTAAGTGGCATCTACAAATATTTTCTGTAGCATTGTCTGTCCCTTGAGGGTTGTTGCTGAAATATTAAGGTAAGAATTTTCCGCGGAAACTATGAACGTTCAGAGGACCAATGCTTATTTCCATCCTCCAAAGGGGTCTAAATATAGTTTGAGGTTATTCATCGACTACAGTGCTGAACACATTTAATTGGATGACTGCCCAGCCTACTGTATTTCATCAACCATGTCCACAGCTGCTTAGACACTTACTACTGTGGCCAAACCTGCCTGTCAAAGCCTGACCCCATCAGATCTCAGAAGCTAAGCAGGGCTGGGCCTGGTCAGTATTCGGATGGGAGACCTCAGAGGAACACCAGGTGCCACAGTGGGGGGAAATAAACTTTCCTTGTGCCCTTAGGCAAGGCACTTCACCCACATTGCCTCGTATGAAAGTGGTGTGAGTGTCGGTGGTGGTCGGAGGGTTTGATGGTGCACACTGGCAGTCTCGCTTTCCGCCGGTCTACCCCAGGGCAGCTCTGGCTACATAGTGGCTTACCATCATCAAGTGTGGTGTGAATGAATAATGATGACCTCAATGTAAGCGCTTTGAGAGTCTTTGACAAAGCGCATAACAAGTGTAATTCATTATTATTATTATTATTTTGATTTGAGATGCTTCCGTCCTGCTGCAAGACTCCTAGAAGAAAATCTGGACAAACACAGGGGGTGAAGCTTATTTCCTGAAAATAAAAATGAAGCATAAACTTGAAACAGCAAAGACAAAAAAATGCATTCATAAGTTTGGGCTGAATCACATGAGTGACAGGTTTTGGGAGAAACTAAAAAGCAAAAGCAGAACAACAGAGGAAACAAGAAACCACAACAACCACAGTCATTCTGAACGCAGAACCAGCAAATGGTTCGTCCTGTGTCTGATTTGCCTAATGTTATTGGAACCACCATTTACTGTATTTCCTCAAAAAGAAATAACAATGACTTTTGGCTCCCAAAATATCCTGACTGGAAGTAATCTCACCACACTTTTTAATACGCCTTTGTTACTTCTATTAAAAAAGTGGTTTTCAAACTGAGGGGCACGCCCCCTAGAGGGGGCCCAGCATTATTACTACTAAGCACACTTTAATGAAAATAATTTTATCTCCATAAGGGGGGCGCGGCAAAAAAGTTTTTGGAGCCACTGTATTAAAAACAGATGTATATATATATACAAGCAAAACCTCACCAGACATTTGGGAAGCAAATGTCTCTGGAAAGCAAACTGACAAAACCACAAGGACACACTGACAAAGAAGAATTGAGGGGTCAACAATTTGCACCATTATAAGACAATTCCACTGAAGCATGGAAAAACAATTTTCTCGACCTACATGGGGGACGCGGGATGACGTCCAAGCCATTCTTTACATTGGGGAGCTTTTTATCACTGGGGTGGCAAACCAATAGAAAACCAGAGGGCAACTGCACAGCATGATACCCAACCCATACATACAAGAATTGACAGGATGACTGACGAGCAGTGGAACGGTTTCTCTACAGCAGTATTAAAATAATTCCTTCATTATCCGTGACTGCATTTTATGGTAAGTTGCATTGATTTCAATAGAAAAGTACTGTTTTAGGCCGTACTCACGCTGACAAGTGATGGGAATGTGGTCTCTTTTTAGAGCAGAAAAGGTTTTTAATGTTCTTTTGGCTCAGCTATTTGATAAGAGCTTTCGGCTGAAACATATCACTACAAGGCCGCTCATACCCCTTAGCACCCTCTCCTGGCCCCCATTGAGCATTAGTGCAACTGATGCTTGTTGCATCTCTTGTATTCTGTTGTATTGCTGGAATTTCCATTTTTTATGATTGTTTTCAGTCTTATTTCAGGGTTATTTTGTTTTGAGCGCAAAGGCGAGCAATTGCATGATTACACGACCAGTCGTTATCATGCACTTGAATGAAGTCACAGGTGAGCGAGCAAGCAGTAGATTTGATGTTTAGATAATTTTGAGTTTTTATTAGTATTTTATTTTTATTACAAAATGAGTCTGGCGTCCTTTGAACTCTCAGGTTATCAGTCATTCTGACTCGCATACTTGTACATGGAATAGTGTCATGCCATGGCCCGCCTCTTCCAGTTGTGCCAAAGTAGGGGAGAAGTGTATGGAGCACGGTACAATTAGCCTGGTAAATGCTCTTAGAAAACCCAAATAACAGTGTAAAAAAAACCCAAAAAAAACTAGGAAAGTGGTGGCCTAATAGTTCATTAGGTCACTGACTTGGTTTGTTGTTGTAATAATTATAATAATTCTCTTACTATTGTTGATCCATAATTATGACATTGCCTTAAAACAAGCCAGGATCTCAAATACACCTTACACCAACTTTAAGAGCTGAGAGTAAGATGGAAAGTGATATATAATCTTTTGGTTAGATTGCGCTTGTGCTTACAACATCCTCCTGTTGGCCCCCTCAGCATCACTTCTGTGACTCCATCCATCCCTCCCTCAGTCACATGTCTGGGGATCGATCAGGTACTCATCGCTCCACCCAGCTGTCACTGTCACCCTTCATTCTCACCACCAGGCCAGCAAGTGTCACTGCATCCGCATGAGCTGTGGCTGCTCGTCTGAGGTGAGTGACAGCTGCACAGAGGGGGCAGAGCTGAAAAGATTGAGAAGCCCGACCTGCTCCACACCTCTAATTAATGCTACTGGCTCATTGGAATGTTGGCATTGCGCCTCACACTCCCTAATGCCTTGAACAACCAAAGGCCAGCCAGGTGATACTAATTTGAGGCATTGACTGGTTAATTTAATGTTTCCTTTGTTGAGGGTTACGTAAAATTGATACACAATAACCACAAGCGGAAAAATTAATTGATGAGTGAAAATAATATGAAACAGTCTTCTGGCTTTTTGTGTGACTGAGAAAATCAAGAATCCACACAAGCTAATGTGATCAAGTAAACCCGACCTCTTTGAGTACCTTGCATAATAGCTGGGTGCCATGCTGCTCTATTATGCATAACATGAAATAAGTACAAACCTACAATGAACCGTAACTCATTCTCTATGCAGTGGGTTGCTCTTCTCAGTAACTCCACACAAAAGTGCAAGCCCACCCCATTAATGTGAGTTTTATGGCTTTGAATCTCAATGAAAAAAAAAGCACCGCCGCTTTGTACAAAAACGTCCAAGAAGATATCAGTATCTAAAGTTGGCGGAAAGCTCTCAAAACAGTGTCTCTGTGTTTTGACACTGACACATTCATGTTCCCAGTCCAAACCTGCAGGACATTGCAGGCAGTGAATTGGATCAGGCATGAGCTGAGTTAGTCAATCAGCAAGCTAGTGAGTTGCTACCAAGTCAGTGGGTCCGTGACCAAGGTCTGCAGGCGGGAGTCTGGCCGGGCGCCATGCCTCTGTCAGCAGTTTGCTGGTGAAGTGGTGCAGACAAGGTGGAGGGAAAAGTGGTGAGAGGCAGTTAACCGAGGGGGGCTGGCGTTATGGTGGGCAGCATTTCCTCTGCATCAATTAAGATGGCAATTTAAGGGGAGAGGATGCACTAGGATGAGGTGCTGGTAGAGGTTTCTACAAGGATTTGAATGCGGATCTACTCCGGTCAACTGAGCTCTATTCTCTCGTGAGACAACCAGGTACAGTTTTTGTTCAATGCGCCGAGTTGAGAATATATGTGGGTATACTGTATACAGTATTTATCCTTTTCTTTTCTACACCGTTAGTTCTCAATAAGGTCACGGGTGAGCTTAGCTTAAGACACAAATCACATGTACATTATTAGGATGGTAGTATAAGGATAGAAGATGCACCACGATGAGGTGCTAGCGGAGTTTTCTACAAAGATTTGAGTGAGAGATTTTTGGGATATAGAAGGAAGCCGGAATAACACAGCTAAAAGGCTAATCTCACTTTGCTGCTGTTGATAGGGTTAGTGTTAGGTTAGTGGTTAGGTTTAGTCATGCCCCTATAGAGAACAGAAATGTTTTCGAGTAGTCAGTCTCTTGAATAAAATTAGTCTCGCTGGCCAACAGCCACATGATAAAAAGTAAATAGATACAGTAGTGTTCAAAATAATATCAGTGCAATGTGACTAACCAGATGAATAACTGTTTTTGGTATATTGTTATTGCTACACGACAAACAAGTAACCAGCAGGTGCAGTACATTCTCTGAAAACAAACAAGACCCAGCATTCATGATATGCAAGCTCTTAAGGCTATGCAATTGGGAAATTAGTTGAAAGGGTTATGTTAAAAAAAATTGCAGTGTCTGCTGTTGACTACTTTTTTTGTTTCAAAAATGTGTGAATTAACTGCTTCACATCTGTGTGGCATGGAGTCAACCAACTTGTGGCACCTTTATTCTTTAACAACATTCCACAATTCATTAACACTTCTTGGTTTTGGTTCAGAAACAAGAATTTTTGATGTCACCCCACAAGTTCTCCCTTGGATTAAGGTTCGGGGATTGGGCTGGCCACTCCATAACAATAATTGTATTGGTTTGTATGCAAGATTTTGCTCCTTTACTAGTGTGTTTGGGGTCACTCTCTTGTTGAAACACCCCTTTGTAGGGCATGTCCTCTTCAGCATAAGGCAACATGACCTCTTCAAGTATTGTGACATATGCAAACCATGCACCACCATGCTTCACTGTCTTCACTGTGTACTGTGGCTTGAATTCAGAGTTTAAGGGTTGTCTCACAAACTGTCTGCGGCCCTTGGACACAAAAAGAACAATTTCACTCTCATCAGCCCACAAAATGTTCCTCCATTTGTCTTTAGGCCAGTTGATGTGTTCTTTGGCAAATTGTAACCTCTTCTGCACATGCCTTTTTTAACAAAGGGACTTTGCGGGGATTCTTGTAAAATAGATTAGCTTCACATAGACATCTTACAGGTAACTACAGACTGTCTTTGATCAGTCTGGACCTGATCAGTGGCAAAGCATTTGCCATTCTGGTTATTGTTCTTCCATTTTAATAGTTGTCTTATGTTGCTGCCACGTGTATCTAGTTTTGCTCTCCATTTTAAGGCATTGGAGATCATTTTAGCTGAACAGCCAAAACGTTTTTGCACCTCTTCATAAGTTTTCCCCTGTCCAGTCAACCTTTTAATCAAAGGATGCTGTTCTTCTGAACAATGTCTTGAATAACCCATTTTTCTCAGGTTCCCAAAGAGAAACGCATGTTCAACAAGTGCTGGTTTCATCCTTAAATAGGGGCCAGCTGATTCACACCTGGTTTTTTTCACAAAATTCATCACTGGTTACTGATTGAATGCCATACTGCTATTTTTTCAACTAATTGCCCAATTGCATAGCCTTAAGAGCGTGCATATAATGAATGTTGGGTCTTGTTTGTTTTTAGAGAATCTACTGCACCTACTGGTAACTTGTTTGCCATGTAGCAATAAAAATATACTAATAACAGTACTTAATCTGGTTAGTCACATTGCACTGCTATTTTTTTAACACTACTACATAGATCCAGGATACCCACCTACAGTTTCGTGTGGTGTTATTTTAAAGTAAAAAAGTATTATTAAGTATTATTTTAAAGTAAGCTGAGGTACTATGTAAGGGAAACTTACAAATGTCAGACAAGTAAACTCAAAGATTGACTTATTTCTTATTGGTCGGACTGCGGAGGCCCAGTTAAAAGCGGCAGATCGACACCCAAATGGTAATAATTAGCACAACCGAACATTGTGTCAAAGAGACCCATCTGGACACTGGTCAGCCTCAAAGAAGCCATTTTTTCTAATGCAATCAATACAACCTTTGTTGTGAGGCCAATTTTGAATAGTTACAAAAAGCAATAGATTCAATCAGGGACCAGCTGACTGAAGCAATGCATCAGTGTTTGTATTTTTCTGTTTGGAAACACTGATGAATGCCCAACATCAAAGTGAATCAGAATATCACAGAGACGCAGCAATGGCAACATCTGAAGCTCAAGCTCCCTGTGAACGTGGCACACATCAGGATACACCGCTGTGCTTGCTTCTCATCTTTTCATGCATGCACGTTCATAGATGCAGCCCCCCCCCCCCCCCCCCTTCACCCCCAGCCCAGACCTATTGTTAATGTGTTAAAGAGAAACATTGTCAGCATGCAGGGGTAGGAGGAGCACCGTCTGTCTCTTCATTACGCAGATCTCAAATGTAAGAAAGATGCTGTGTGGTTAATGGCCTTAAACAACGACGCTGTTGTCTGCCAAAATAGAATAAAGCCACAATAAAATCTGCTGAGGAGTGTGACCATCCATCTATCTGTCTGTCACGTCACAAAGTGTACGCACCAATGCTGATTGGGTTTTGATGAAACTTTGCTGCAATATTTGTTTGCTACACTGCTTGCCTCGCAAAATATACTGATGCAATCAGAGGTTGATCAAATTTAGCAAAAGAAAGAAAACAATCACATCGCTGCATATGGGAATTTGCAAAATGACTGATTAAACTACCAAGGGGCTTGAGCTACTTTATAATTGAAATGCTGAATTTAAAAATATGAGACAACGCACCAACGTCCATCCATTTTCTATACCGCTTATCCTCATTAGGGTAACATGTTTTCCAGAAACAAAAAAATAGACAAACCAGGAATTACATTTTAGAGTCCGATGTGTTTTGTGCAAAGTCTGCTCATTAGCCTAACTAAACACGATGGACAAGATGAGCTTCAAAATCAATATAATGATTGTGACTACATTCTGTTATTATTTTTCCACACTTAACTCATTCACTCTACAAAATAATAATGAAAAGCTTGTAAGCCACTGTTTGCCATTTTTGTCAAGTGCTATTTAACAATGCAGACACATTCACAGCTGGAGGTGGGCTTTGATGCAAAACTGTTATTTCTTGTTCATTTAAAACTTGCACCCTCCACCATTTCGTTTCAAGTATTGGTCCTCTGTGTAAAAGGTTTTGATTTCTTGCAATAATAAATAAATAAATCACAAATGAAAATGAACTGCATAATTTTGCCAGCATCCAAATGTTGCCACGTGCAAGCGTGTCTGTTTTCCTTGTCTTTCGCCTCCAAAAAGGCAGGAAAAGGGCACAGAAAGTGTAGTTTAATACATTGCAAAAAAATTGTTGCTCTTTAGTACAATTGAAAAGCCAGCATACCAAAATATGCAGCAAATGTTTTCTAGACAGGAACTGCCTGTGAGAAAATCCATGTCATAAATGGTAATTTCACAACAGAGTGAAAGATGACATATTAAAGGAACTACAGCATTGCATTATTATGTGCACTGGCATAAAAGGGTTTTTTTTGGTCTATAAAATGCTGACACTAATAGACCTTTACCATCAATTTGTGGGTTGATGTGTCTCACTTAAATAAAAAAAGTTTGTCACATTTCATCATTGTACTTTACTTTATGCGACTTAAAATTATCGTCTCGTGGACCGAATCTAGTGCATCATCTCGTCTCATGAGTTAAGTGCTCGTGACACCCTTACTATATATGCAGACCTGCCAAACAAGACATTTTCTGATTGTCCCCCCTTTTGCTCTATTTTTTCCCATTTATGCTGTTTTTGGAAGCCTCCTGCTTTTATAGTTATAGGAAATGCACAGCATTATGTCATGTTTTTAAAGCTTATTTACCAACAGAACATGAAGACATTGACTTACAAATGTGTGCACCTTATCTTATCTAGCTCGCAGGCGATGAAAAAAAGGTTGGTTCCTGGGCTCCATATAAGCGAGTGCTGATTTTAAGGATAATGTATACGGCATTTTACATCTACTATATCACTACATGGATGAACAAAGGTGTTATAATGCTCATAATTAAAGAGAGAAGGCTAGTGTTTTTGCAGCTGGAACTAACAAATGTGTGACACCAGTCAGTAGATTTGAAATTGGAGGAGAAGGCATTTGTATAAGTGAGCTGTCTGCCCTCTGAACAAGTCTTTTAAAGACAGGTAATAATGTATAGAAGTCTACCAATCACAGCCTGAACAATTAGCATTGCTGCGGGCTCCAGTATTTTTTGGGGAGGCGCATGTCACGCTATGCTACGCCTCCAAGCGTATTTAAGGGTCAAAATGCATGCATGTTGCCAACCAGCCATCGGTCTTCTATGCCATTTATCCTCAATAGTATGTTGCCGCCTATCCCAGTTGACTTAGGGCAAGAGGCAGGGTAGATCATGAACTGGTCGTCAGGGCACATACAGACAAACATTCACACTCACATTCATACCAAAGGACAATTTAGAGTTGCCAATTACACTAAAATGTTCAAAATTTGACTTGGAAAATATAATTATTTTAAATTACATTTACTCCAGAACCAAGCCACTTTATGAGTTGCTGTTCTTTCAAGCATGAATAAAAACACCAACAGCCCTGCAAACCCTTCAGACATTTTATGAATGCCTCTCACGGCACCCTGAGACCTCCCGGTGGCCCCCACCCCACTACAGTAATCCCTCACCATTTTGCGCTTCAAATTTTTCAACTTCCACGTTCATCTTGTCTTACCTGAGCGACTCAGCCATGCGCCTCAGGTCTTCATTCTGTTGCTTGAGCCGCTCCAACTTGGCCAGGATCTTTGACAGCTCCCGGCTGGAGCGCTCCGGGTGCTCGCTGTCCCTCACCAAATGGCCGCCGATGTAAAAGAGGAGCGTTCCCCAGGCTAATAGCACCAGGGTGATCCAACGCCATGAACCCGCCCAGGGCCGCATGGTGTCACCACCACGCCTACCTGAAAATTTTTCCTGATGTGCTTGTACACCCAATGACCTACTGGGCTGCCGCCTGACGGTCCACTAGTGCCCTGTCACCACAAGTGACGCAGTGCCCGCATTAACACTGGCATCTTTGCACGGGTGGGAGCTGAGATGAAGTATTTCTGGCTCAGGAGTATTTATTTATAAGGTCCGGGTTGTTCTCCACGTGTTACAGTATGTGTACCATGCAAAAATATATGAATGGCATGTTCTCCACCAAGCTCGGTGTTGGCCACCCTTTTCCAAAGTTCCAACGACTTCTTCACGTCCCTCTGGAATGTTTTACTCAAGCTGTTCCCTGCAGAAACACACAAGAGACAAGAGTTCAGATTCCAGTTCAGCTTTTGCAAATATTTCATGAGCCTTTTGATCCAGAGAGAGATGCCTGCAACCGACTTCTAGTATTTATTCACACATTGTTGAAGTGTCATACTTTGTGGAACCAGCTAAAGTAAACATTTTACGGACAGTTACTACGCGTTGGTATCCCTGTAGTCATGACAGAACAAAACAGTTTCAAGGTGATATGGCGAGCTCAATGAATAAAAATCCCTGATCATCACTTTCCTTCATCACCAAGCAGCAGGGGGGAGACGGCAATGGGCGCATGCCCGGTTTATGAAGTTCCCTTCCCTGTCATCTCCCATGACAAAGCCTTGCCAGGCAACCGGGTCCTGTTGTGAGACGCGATAAAGACAGGCAGATATGTGTCTGCACGATGCTCCAGTGTGCATACTATCATCCCACAGCATGTACCGCGGCAATCCGGAATAATAGCGAGCATCTTTAACTTTAAGCATGAGGCGGCGGGGTGGCGTTGATTGACACTGTCGCATAGTCTCTTGTGCGGCTGTCTGTGAGAGTTCAACACAGAGGAAAGTGCTCCTAACGGGATTCGCCTGACAGCAGGGAAGTAGGTTGACAGTAGCTCATCTTGTTTGCCATAGCAAGACGGTTGGTATGTCAAACATCAACGGTGAGTCAGAACGGTGTTTTTGCACCTATTGGCATCCCGTCTAAACAATACGTAACTCTTAGTGGCTACAATGAGATTTCTCAGCTACGTAGGTCAAGGAAGAATGGAACTTTTCCAAGGGATATCTTAAGTTTTGATTTATGTCTAGGTATTTACGACCAAGGTCTCTCCTCCGTGAATCACCACCTTACCGCAGTGGAGGGGTTTGGGTTTGAGTGCCCAAGTGATCCTAGGAGCTATGTTGTCGGAGCCTTTATGCCCCTGGTAGGGTCTCCCGAGGCAAGCAGGTTCTAGGTGAGCAGCCAGACTAAGAGTGATTCAGAAGACCCCTATGAAAGAAACCAAGAGGATTGACCGCACCTCGCCCGGACATGGGATACCGGGGCCTCACCCTGGAGCCAGGCCTGGGGGAGGGGCTCGCAGGCGAGCGCCTGGTGGTCAGGTCTTCACCCGTGGGACCTGGCCGGGGCTAGCCCGAAGAAGCCACACGGGAACTCCCCCCGCAGACCCACCACCTGCAGGGGCAAGCATAAGGGTCCGGTGCTGTGTGATTTGGGCAGTGATCGAGGGCGGGTGTCAGGGCGACCTGGTCTT
>QODF01000112.1:2551171-2564822 GCA_024372805.1 Oostethus manadensis
CTCTACAACATTGCATGGAAGTCAGGAACAGTACCTCTGGACTGGCAGACCGGGGTGGTGGTCCCCATTTTTAAAAAGGGTGACCGGAGGGTGTGTTCCAACTATAGGGGGATCACACTTCTCAGCCTCCCTGGGAAAGTCTACTCCAGGGTGCTGGAGAGAAGGGTACGATTGTTAGTCAAACCTCGGCTACAGGAGCCGCGGAACACTGGACAAGCTCTACACCCTTACAAGGGTACTGGAGGGTATGTGGGAGTTTCCCCAACCGGTCTACATGTGCTTTTTAGACCGATCGATCTACGTTCCCACCCTCACCTATGGTCATGAGTTATGGGTCATGACCGAAAGAACAAGATCTCGGATACAAGCGGCGGAAATGAGTTTCCTCCGTAGGGTGGCTGGACTCACCCTAAGATATAGGGTAAAGAGTTCGGCCATCCGGGAGGAGCTCAGAGTAGAGCCGCTGCTCCTTCACATCGAGAGCAGCCAGTTGAGGTGGCTCGGGCATCTAGTCCGGATGCCTCCTGGGCGCCTCCCTGGTGAGGTGTTTCGGGCATGCCCAGTCGGGAGAAGGCCCCCGGGAAGACCTAGGACACGCTAGAGGGACTTTGTCTCACAGCTGGCCTGGGAACGCCTTGGTGTCCTCCCGATGGAGCTGGAAGAGGTCGCTGGGGACCGGGAAGTCTGGACTTCCCTACTGAAGCTGCTGTCCCCGCGACCCGGACCCGCATAAGCGGAGGAAAATGGATGGATGGACCAAGGTCATGATGTTTGTGGGTTAGAAGCAGTCTGCACCTGCCTGGCCACCACATTCACTATTTTCTTTCATTTCTCAAGATATGATGCCAGCTCACAGACATCAATGCAGTTGTTCATGCCGCTGCTTCTGTTGTGTGTGGGTGTGTGCGTGCATGTGTGACCTCAGCTGACACAAGCAGGGCTGCTCTTATAGTGTGCGGTACTGCTGAGCTGTGTTTTATTATGGAAAATAAGAGCTGTGAATGGGTCGCACTCCAGAAGCTAATACACGATTGTGGCTTTACAAAAGGCAGGCTTTTCACTGTGTTTGAAAGCCATAATGAGGTTTATGTTCAGAACACTAACGCTGCTAAATACAAAACCGCTGGATGCGGCAGGTCACTGCTGCCAAGTGGGGCGGGAATAAATATTAAGATAAAACTTCTCGCTGTTCTACTTATACTTGGAAGTTAACTTAGTGATGCATTTCTCTTTCTCTAATGTGCACTTCAGTCGACACTTGACTATATGGCCATCAGCAAAAATTAAAGATTGAAAACATAATTGTCTTTAAAAGTCTTCCAGGATGAGGCAAGCAGGTATAATTTATTTTAAGAGGACATGTTATTGTTTTCATGATGACAATACTGCCAGTATTGATCTCTTGTGATAATTGTGTGGAAACATTGCTCCATATTAGCAGCGGCAATGCCTCAGTTGTTGTGTTATCATCACTTTATTATGACTCGACGATAGGATCTCATTTTTAAAAGGTTACCTAAAATTTACGATCCAGTCTAGCCTTGGACTTCAAACACCAACAACCTAAACGTCCTTCACCTTGCTGTGTGGACGGTGACGGCCATTTTGGTCCATGGACTGTGCCTGGACTCCCCTATGCTACTGCAACATGCAAAGGCCCTGGGGGGAGGGGGTCAGCAGAGATGACCTGTATTCAGTCCCGCTTGTGAATCTTCAATGTGAGTCAGCCTGCAAGAGAGGTCATCTATCACCCTAGCGTGGGTCTGCAGGCAATAAGTGGCAATATGAGGTCCACCGCTGAATTATGCATGGACCTCAGCTAAGGACGGCTACTATTACACTAACATGACTGCTTCTCATGTATGTCAATGTGAAGGAATGTACTCCTATGTGTTGCTAGGGGCAACCCTGTTAGGGTGCATCCAAACAACTGAAGTTAAATGCCTGCTCAGATTGAAGACGTTTAAGACCTTAATGAATACAATTTAGTTTCACTTCACAAAAATTGAAGGCCCGAGGCATGCACGCAGCACACTCTTTGTGCTTGATTAATTCTGCCCAGGCTGCACAGGTACTTTAGTTCCAGTTTGTATTTGTTATAGCATCCCTGAAACGAAACGAAAAAATGAATAACTACACATATATTTTAAATGAAAGTAACGTTAACATAAAAAGAACTTTTAAAAGCATATTTATGACATTTTATGAAATTTCAAGAGAATTTTAGACATTTTAAGGCCTTAAAATCAAATGAAAGATTTTAGACTTTTTAAGACCATGTGGCTCCCCTGCAAGCATTTCAGTGTTCCCCTTCCACATGCTACTCTGATTAACTAGCGCCCTACGATTTCTGCGTTAACAGAATTGCAGGCGGAATATACTGTTTATATCAGTGATTCTCAGGGCCAGAAATGCCCCCCCCCCATTTGAAATACTACTGACAAGTGATAATATCTATTTATTTATCTGTAGTGTACAAACTGAACTTGGAACTGAAACCAGGAAAATGCAACAAAATGGAGAGCTGTGAAGTGTATTTAAAATGTCAAATGGGATGTTGAGTATAATAAATTTGGACATATTGGCAGGTTTACACTAACACTGAACACTGCTTCTCGCGCCCTCTCGACACTTTACCGCAACCCCCAGTGGGGCCCGCCCCACTATTTGAGGACCACTGCATTATTTTAGCGCAACTAGAAATGTTTTCCTTAACAAACACAAACAATACAATTAGATTAGATGATTGTGTTATTAATACACCGCATGAAACCAACTGTGTTCGTAACATATTTTTAACACGAAACATTTCTGTAAGTTAGCATGGAAACCAAAACAGGAAGTCATTATCCTCCAGCTTTGCCGCCCATCCATGACATCATCAGCAGTTGATGCTGTAGTTCTTTGCTAACCAACACATTAATGCCCCAAGTCTGTTCTTATTGAAGAAATTGTTATATAAACACTATTGATTTCAAGACATAACTCATAGCAAAACAGGAAGGTAATATTCGCGTGGATCTCGCTGCCCTATAGTTGTCTTTGTCCACACCAAGTGGTCAGTCAATATAAAAGTGATGTTAAATGTTCATTTATGCCTTTCGTTTACCATTTAGGTGCATTATTTTGACTTGTTTGCTGCATTTAAACTATAAAAAAAAGATTTTGTGTTAACATTTATGGGTGTCCAGAACAGGGAAAAAGTAGTTACGAGTATGTTTCATTTTAAGAGATTGTGGAAACAATTATGACGATCGAGAGGTAATAGATATATATAATAATAGATGTAGATGATTATTATGGTGAATAAATACAAAAATAATAAATAAATAAATGATGCTTAGTGATGTTCCGCTACTTTGCTGAGCAATATAGTCTTTGAAGCATCCCAATTTAGCAGCAGCTGCTACAGCTAAAGTCTGCCCACAAATGAACCCTAAGCAGCTTTACTGGCCATTTTCTTGGCCAGAGTAGTAGTTGACAACAACAATTTCAGCTTTCCTCTTAGGGACGAATGGGAGTGACAGATTAACACAAAAAAACAGATCAGCTGGGGGGAAAAAAATTTGGATGCAAAAAAAAAAAAAAATGCAACTTGGTGTCTGGCCCTGAAATAGAAAGAAAATATGATTGAAATATGACAGCGTGCCAATAACCAAATTGTTGGAACTGCATTTTTATGATGAAGGTCACATTTTATCACAAGAAACTATTAGAAATAGAAGTCTACAGGGCAGTTGTCACTACTGCTTGCAAATCATCGTCAGTGTAAGTGTGTTTGGCACAGACCTCAGAAAAGGACCTTTATTTTTCAGCTAAGTTTGAATTTACTATTCCTTAACTCATAAAAAAAAACAAGACGTTACACGATAGATCAGCCAACATGTCCAAACTGCGGGTTGGGGGCCATATGCAAACCGGAGTCTTTTTTTATTATCCTGCTGCACATTTAAAAAATACAATTTAAGAAGAAAACTACAAAACAACAGCAGCAAAAATGGAAAAATCAACAGTAATAGTACAGTAACAGTATAATGTCAAATATTAAGAAAACCCGGCAATGTAACAAGAAAGACAATATTTTGAGAATATCATTGTAATATAATGAGGAAAAAGAATGTCATACTAGTAGCGTAAAACTTAAATATTAAAGAAAGTCATTTTTACTGTAACTTAAAGTATTAAAAACACAAAACAACAAAAATGTTGTATTTTTGGAAAATTACAGTGCAGAAAAAGTTAAGTTAAAAGATATTCTGATATTATGACAAAAATCCATCCATCCATTTTATATACTTCTTATCCTCATTAGGGTCGCAGGTATGCTAGAGCCTATCCCAGCTGACTTTGGGCGGAAGGCGGAGTACACCCTGGACTGATCGCTAGTCAATCACAGGGCAGACATACAAACATTCACACTCACATTCACACTCTAATGGACAATTAAGAGTCTGCAATTAACCTAACATGCATGTTTTTGGAATGTGGGAGGAAACCGGAATATCTGGTACCGGAGGAAACCGGTGTACCCAGTGAAAACCCATGCGCGCATGGGGAGACGCCCAACGGAGATACAAACCCTTAAATTTGTAATACTATTAACAAAAAATGCCCAGGAAGCTGCACAAACAGAAGTCAAAATCAATGACAATTCCTTGGCAGAGGCAATGCTAGTACAGGCAAGTGATGATTACCAATCAATGTACTGTAGTCTCAAATAAGACAAATTTGACTGACAGTGTGTGTGGAACTCCCCAGCATCAACGGCACACACTCCTGACAAACACCAGTGTGCAAGTGCGGTAACGGGCTAAATTGTTATGTTATGTTTTTGCATTTTCAGGGGTTACTTGGGTTTAAGGAATATTCCGATTTTACGGTACTTCTCTTATCAAGACATGCCATACCTAATGCAATTGTGCCCAATTCCTCTCATTGCAGACGGTTCACATTTCACATGATTATTCACAGGATTTAAAAAGAAGGGGCATGAATTGAAGTCGAATATGAATTGCTTAAGTCGTGGATACAAAGAGAATGCATGCAACTCTAAATCTAAGCCATACCTGATGACTTGTGAATAATGCAATGGAATGATGAAAGGCAACCAAGCAGGTGTCTTGGGATAAAATATAAATGATTGAAGTTCTCACTCTCGGGTACATGGATACCAAATTCCCAAACGGTACAGACTGTGTACGTTTTGTCTATAATCAAACACAAGCAGCCACAAAAGGAGAACCCTCTGGTGTGTAAAATTATTTGGACATCACTGAAAAAATATAGTTAGATCAAGTGTTTATTATGTATATGCTTCTCAAACAACCATATCGTACAATACAAAAACAAAGACCCAATTTGACAAAAAGGTCCAATCTGAGTATGCGTATTATTTGTAAATTCTACACTCCTGATCAAAATTTTAAGATCCGTTGAAAAACTGCAAAAACTAACATTTTGCATTGTTGTATCTTAACAAGGTTCTAAGTATTGCTTCAAAATGCAAAAACAAACGGGAGTGAGACAAAAATAAAAGTGTGAATAGGCATGGAAATAAAATGTTCAGAAATACTCAGGAATTAGTGGAAATGTTCTCAATTGGATTTAGATGTGAAGAACACACAGGATGGTCCAAAAGAGTGAGGTTATTCCTCTGGAAGAAGTCTGTTGTCGGGTGTCAGGCCGCCTGACGCCCCTGCACAACCTAAGGGTCCAATGTTCCATTGAAGGAAAAATTTTCAACTGTCTTACTGCATCCAGCAATGGTGATGCGATTTATTGGGTTTCCTGCCTCACTCCCAAACGGTCTGTGTAATTTACTCCACCCCCGGCCCTAATCCAGGTGCGCCTCCTGCTGAGCCCGCTCTGCTGTGATTGTCAGTCCCAATCGCTCCAGAGGACCTTTGGACAGCTGCTGAAACCCATTTCCTTAATCTGGTGGTACAGAAGTTGATAATAACCGGCGATTTATCTTGTTAAAATGTCCACTTCTAACAACTATTAGCAGCTCCAGGCATGGGTGAACTGTAATTTGCATGCAACACTCTCTCTGCTCCCTGCATGCACACACTGTAAAGCTACACAGACAACTACTTTTGTCCCATTACTTCCACAAAACAAAGACAGTACACTAATAAATTGTTACATCTTATTCTTCTGACTCTTCAACACAACATGTGACTTCAGCAACAGTTTGGCTAAAGAAAATTAGCTATCGCTCACAACCAAACAAACATTTCCTCAAAGCCATTGCTGAATGTTGCTCATGTAAGGAAGTCTTGTGTGACGTCAGTGGAACTCAAAACACAGCGTTCATAGCCATCCAAAACTGCTTTCAGCGCTAACTTCCAATTGCGCAAACCTTATTATCTGATGCGTTGGCATTGTTTTACACAAGAATACAGCATTGTAACATTTATAGAAAAGAAGGTTAGAAAATAAAAAAAAGCCTAATACATCACCTTCAACATCCAACAGTGCAAAATGTAAATTCTTGCAAATCTTCAAGTGGTCACAAAATTTCGATCTGGAGTGTAGTTTACTGAGAAAACTCAAAATAAAGAAAAAATTACACAACAAAATAAAAAAATTTTGTGTTCTGTCGATTTGTGGGATTTTAAGGAAAAACTTTAAGGTAAAACTAAAAGATAAAACAGAACCCAGATAACAATTTTTGCAAGTTTAGTGAAGATCGGCATTTAGAAAAAACAAATCGCCTCAGCAAACCTTCAATGATAAATTGGTAAATCAAATAATACCGTGTCATATTTATTTAAAATTGTATAGATTATATTTGATAATTAGGTGCCAGCAGTTTGCAGTCTTGTGTATTTAAAACATCTTTAAAGCTGTTCACACAGAACTGCTTTGCTTCTGGGTGAAATTTGAGTTCTCTTGCTGTATCAAAAATGAACCAAACAGTGACCTTACCGCACCATGACAATGGCTTATCGTTATATCCTTACTGTGGCGTATTTAGAAACAAAGGTAAACATAAAATATGTAATTTGATAGTCAATGGTCATGCTTTTTTGCTGTCTGACTCAAGGTGGCAAAAGGTCCAATTAAAGTTCTATTTGAACAACCACTGAGGCAGCTGCAGTTTGCCATTGAGTATAGGAGTAAAGCACTCAGCCTTCAAGGTTATCACTGTGGAGAATATGCTGACACACACACGCGCACTGACCCATAAAAGTTAACACACATAAAATTGGTAGTGGGGGGCAAGCTTGTGGTAATGGTTTATGCAAACAAGTTTCTAATTAGAACCGGGAGACACATGATTAGCAGTAAAGGAAAAAAAAATCCACCAATCATTCCTGGCTTTTAGGATTTTTTATGTCCAAATAAAAAATGGGGGCCTGATCAGTGTCCTCACCTGCCAGCTAAAGCTGCCTCTTGATGAGTGAAGGTTGATCTGGGCGCTCAGACATGTCAAGGTCGGCATTTTAAATTTGCTGTGTCAGTGAGGGTGATGAACTGGCTCTGCAATGCTGTGAGTGTATGTGTGGCACATGAGGGAGAAAGGAGTATATAGCTTTGAGGCAGCTGCCTGAGAGTATTTATAGAGTGGGGACGTCATTTAAAAATGATCATTTATTTTACGCGCAACATTGTTGAGAAACACCATTTTTGAGGAAAGCATCACAAAGAACCTTGGCCATCATTATCTGCGTGAAAAGGTCTGGGTTATCCATCTACCTTTGGGTATATCACGCACGCACGCACACGCGCGCGCTCCCTGCCAGTTCTGTTCTCTGCCCCTTAGAATGAATCCCAATGACAGCTGACCTTTCCGGGCCTGGGGTGCAAGGGATGAGCTGGGGGCTCATCAGAAGGGGCCTATCATGACCTCTTACAGCCGAGCGCCAACTATCCCCGAGTAGCTTGAACATGCTTAATGAGTGATGGAACACACAAGAAAGAATGTAATAGATGGAAATGAATAGCCAGCGAGGAATGAATGAAAGGCAGATACAAGAAATGTTAAATGAATGAATTGACCACTGTCTGTGGCACATCAAATTAGGTTGCTTTGAAAACAGTATATAATGTGCATTATTACCAGCAATGGGAATGGAGTTGAAAAATGCCAGACACAGATAATCATAGTATAAACACTTTTTTTATACTATGTCCAATAATACTTACCAGTATTGGCATAAAAATAAATTGTCAATATCAGTATCGCGTTTTTTTTTTCCATACAATGAAAACCGATAAACAATGCTGTATAAATGCTCCCATATTGACCTCATCAAACCGTGTCTGAAGCGTGTAAACACCCATGGGTGTCAAGAACCTTAGTCTGTCCTTCCATCCATCCATTTTCTTAGCCAGGTCACGGGTGCTCTCTCCTGACTAGCGTTATGTCTGTGGTGCTTCCTTTGGATATTCAGCAAACAGTGGTTATGCGAGACGGAACCAAGACGTTGTCCTTCAATACTTCAAATTCCCAGATCAAAAGCCATTAGTCAGAAAATCAACGCCCAATTGCAAGTATTTTGCAGATGTTTGCTTCCTCAAGTTGTACAATACAGCCATGTTGAGAAGTTAACTGCTAATGCGTATACATGGGCTTCACAATAGATAGTGTTAATTCCACAACAGGAGATATGTGATGTTACACATATTGGTATCGGTTGATATCAAAGTCAGAAATTGCGAATTGGATAGTATTGGATATTGAAAAAAAAGCCCATACTGATCATTCCTAGATAAATTATAATAATTAAAATATCCTAATTGCCTTCATAATTTGCATTAGGTTATGAAAGACAAGCATTTTTAACATAATTATCATAAGACTTATATTTTGATAATACATGCACAATCGTGTGATGCTTATTTTTAAATATATTCTCAAATAAGCTAAATTTGACTACAGATACTCACAAACAAAATTTGTTATTGACCGAAAATGATTTAACACTTGGCTAAGCTTACATTACATAGTGCAAAATCACCATCCAGCTGTCAAAGAAGTTCATAACAGCTATATTTGGGGGAAGAAAAAACAAACAAAGCAAAAGCGCATGGATGATCCACAGTACAGTTAAACATCACAGTAGGTCATCATAGCAATGTTTATCCACACTCCCAGAGTGAATGTACTGTAGCTTGACTTGGTATGGCTGACATTGTGTTGTTCTTTAGACCACAAGCAAGTTAAGACTCAATGAACAGGTTAGGGGTTGGGGTTAGGTTCTCTGCAGGTTCCATCACGCCATGATTAAAAATAAGTCTGTGTTCATCTATAATTTAAAATCCCAAAAGTTAAGAGTGACAAAAACTGGGCTCTGCAGCCTCCTGGGCAATAAGCTTGCAATAAAACACACAGCTCAACCCAGCGCTTTTCCCCACCTCACTCATCTTGTATTCCAGAATTTATGATCTGCGGTTGACTCCCATTATACTTCGGCTGAGGGAAAAGGCGTCCTTTCCAAACGCGAGCCAAACGTGGTCTCATTCTCTCTCGGACGTTGGGCTTTGACAGAAGAGAGGAAGGTAGGAGGTGGGAGCCGGAATATCCAGGGAGGGAAACCGCATAAGAAAAAAAGAGGGTGGAAAATAAAGGGTGTGTTGTAGAAAAGTGGAAGCCAGGGAGGCCGTAATTGGAAGAAAGATGTAGAAAGCAAAGCAGTGGGGAGGACGGGTGAAAAGTGTTCCCTGAGGGACCTGAGTCCTGACTAATACAGAGAAACAGTTTTATAAAGAGCAGTAACACACAGCTCCCACCGATTCATCACTTTCTGCTACATTACCTCAACTCTTTGTCTTTGACCTGTAGCACCTTTGCTCTGTGACCTCAGAAATCCCCACAGCACAAAGTGACATATCCATTCATTTTACGGTCACTTTTAAAATCTTGTTTTCTGCAGAAAATTTGGATCAAAACCAACTTGTCCTGTGCATCCATCTTTTGAATTAAAAGGAACAAATCATATTCTTTTAAAGAAATCCTTACGTAAGAGCCCCTTCTCCCTGAGGCTGTTTAAATAACTGACATTTCCAAGCAAGAGCCCCCCCCCCCTTCCCGACTCTGTCCTTTTAAATTTCTTCCACACGCTCCAGTTTCTTCACACATGTGCATAAGAGATGATAATAAATGTCTGAATGTCCAAAGATGCATCGTCTGTATTCATCTTCTGGACAACTGGTGACCGCTATGAATAAATATAAATGAAGCCTATGAAATAAATAATTGACAATGTCAGATAGGTGCCTTTGTACCCGTGCACCTGCCTGACAGTACCTTTGCGTGTGTGCTGCTGTCTATGCTTGCTTTTGTTTTATTCAGCTTTCTGACTTTCTCTCATCTCCATTCTCTTGCTCATCTTTCCAGACTTTTGCTAGAGCTTGATTTTCCAACCCAAAGCCACTGGGACATGCTTACTAAAGACTTTGGTAAGCTTGCACCACTTAATTGCTTCACTATCTGTCAGGGTGGTTTGGAAGTGTTTAAATAGTCGCCCTTAATGATAGGATAGCACTTAACATTGTTGGGATCTAGTGCAGGTGTGAATTTTTACCATTTTTAAGCCGTGTTTCAACCAAGCTGCCCAGTCCTGGTTGCTGTGGTATGGTTTGGATCTGTAAACACTGATAAGGCTTCCGTTTCCGTTGTGGGCAGGATGGCTGTGTCAGCTACATAAATATCTTGACGACAAAGCAGCGTTACAATTCATAAACAATCACATCATTCATTTTCTACCACGTATCTTGTCTAGGGTCACTGGGGAGATGGAGTCATGTACTGGTCGTCAGTCAGTCACAGGGCACAGAGACAGTCATTCACACCTACAGACATTTTTGAGTCCTTTCCTAACCTGTATAATTTTTGAACTGTGGCAGGCAACCTGAGTTTCGGACAGAGGAATACAGGGACGTAAGAGGCAAGAAAACAAGCATTAATAACCAGAATAAAAAGACCAGGAAGCACGATGAGGCATAAATAGCATCTGGTTTTACCGCAACTACTTTAGGAATGAGGAAAGACGGGCGTGTAAATCAGCTGCACTTTTTTCTGTTTTTAGAAGCACACACATTTAGCAGTCTTGTTTAAATGTTACAAACTGAGTTAATAAAAAACTTGAAAATGAATTCAGTTGTTACAGATGTTATCTCAGCTCCTTCTATTCATCTATTTTGATAATCAAGTGCTTGCACGCAGAATGCCGGTACGAGCAACTTATTAGGGCTGCAACAACGATTATTTTCAAAATCAATTAATCCGTCAAATTAATCAGATTTTAAATAAAGATTTTTAAAAAAGAATTTTTTTGATTTTCCCCTCTTTGCAGTATTCCCTTTAAGAATGCATTAATTGACTTTATTCCTTCCAAAGAGGGCGAGGAAGAGGAAGTTCCCTGTCACCGAAACTGAAGTAGTGAAGTATAAACCATCAACTAACAAATATGTCACCCTACTGCAAATCAACAACTCACTGACACAAACTGCTACATGACTCACCAATAAACTTTAGGGGCAGGTTTTGGGTTTGGTTTCGGCTCGTCTTCTCTAGGGGGGTGGGGAGGTGGCTTGTTTGTGATGCACGTAGCAAGATGATATAGCCATAGCTATTTGTTGCTTCACTGTTCTACCAGTAGGTTAGTTGTGTGCGCACGGTAAGAGTTAATGGAGAGAATGCAGATATGTAGTACAATTATGAGATTTACTTTGAGTGGGAATGGTTTTACACATGCTTCACGCACAAATCTCTGCAGTGGTTTGCTTTGCAAGAGATCAAAGAGAGGCAAAAATGTTGATAGCACTTTTCCAAAGTCATAAGTGATGTATGTGTGTATCTTGTTTTGCCTGAAACGCAAAGATAATATGTCTGCTTTCATGGATGACTAAGGAAATTAAAAAATACTTATAGTTAAGCTATCAGGATTTTTAAAGTACATTTTTAAATGAAACAATCAATTACCAAAATAGGTGTCGATGATTTGGGTAATCAATTAATAGTTGCAGTTCTACAACATATATAGTGGGTTGTACAGATATAGATAATATATGTACAGATAGATATAATCAGGTTTTCAATAGTCTTTCAATTCAGGGAGGCATGAAAAAATAGCCGTGCCCTAGTGGCGCATGTCAGAAAATAATTGAGAACCACTATATGAACTTAATTGGTAAAATACACTACCCAGTACAAATATAATGTAGGTAGATTATAGAGATGATTCTAATAGAGATGATCTAAGAGTACTTAGACATCAGGCAGCCGTAATATTTATATTTGACATTGTATATTGTGTGTATTACTACCTAAGAGAAAACAATATGATGCATTATAACAGATATTGTCAAACACTTGTCCCCTTTCTTTTGTAACCATTTATAATACTATTTAGTCAATTGCATAACACAGAAGTACCAAATGTCCACTGACCTATGAACGTACATATCCAAATCACAGCAAAGCTGTGCAACGAGAGACTGGGTATTGTTGAGTTCTTTAGGACTTTCACCAGCCTGAACTTGAAAAGGTCACGAAGATCATAGAGGATGGTTTATCAACACGACTCCAGTATATTTTCTTGAGTTTTACTTCACACCTCAACTATTTACAGGAGCACAGATTAGGTGTATAACCTTCAAAACAAAGGAGTGTAATCAAGTTACTACTTATTACTACACACCTTTTAACTTAGGAACACTGGTAGTTACAATCAAATACTCACAGCTTTGTCCACTCGACTCACCAATAATTTACTTTGTACAACCACCTAGTATCATATAATGTGTGTCATAGTTATGGCACATGGGTATTAACTAGTCATCATAATTTGTATCAGGGTTTGAAAGACACACACATCACTTATAGCATAATAAGACTTGTCATGTGCTATTGTCAAAGTCTTTGATGTTTATTTTACCAGTATTATCAAACAACCTGTTACAATAGAAACACAAACTGCACTGTGTATATGTAGACAGAAATTGCTGCTTTGTCACAATTAATTCAGTGCCGAGACATACCAACTTTTTTTTAACCTGCATGCCTCATAACACACGCCATACTGAGAGAAGTCCTTATCCCCATCATGATGCATTTTGTGCTTTGAGTCTGCTTGTTTGTTTGCTTGACTTGTCAATTTTTCACTCGGCACCATACAGTCTATCAACTTCCACTTGGATGCTTCTTGCATTGGATTGTGACCTCTCTGTAAGTTTTTTTTGTTTTTGCAGTTATTGTATAGATTGTGTAAGGGTTGATGTATAGACCCTGGTGCCTTGGCCGCTGCCATAATCTCTTTTGAGCGCTTCAGTGAAAGTTTAATCTGTTGTAGCAAAAGAGTCCCGTCAGCAGACCAACGGGCTTCTCTTGTGTCGGAGACACGTGATCATCATTCACTACTACTTACACTTAGACATATGTATGTTGCTCATACAGGTATGTTGCTCGTGTAAGTCAGCACAGAACTGGCACACGTTTCAATGTAGACATCCTTTGTCATTGTTCCATTCCATTCCATTTTCTTCTGCTTATCCGGGTCCGGGTCGCGGAGGCAGCAGTTTCAGTAGGGAAGTCCAGACTTACCGGTCTCCGGCAACCTCTTCCAGCTCCACCAGGAGGACACCAAGGCGTTCCCAGACCAGCTGTGAGACATAGTCCCTCCAGCGTGTCCTAGGTCTTCCC
>QODF01000112.1:2566404-2629729 GCA_024372805.1 Oostethus manadensis
CTCCAAGTCACACTGTCATTGACCACATGGGCGTTGAAGTCTCCCAGTAGAACTATGGAGCCACCAGCTGGGGTGCTCTCCAGAACCCCTCTGATAGACTCCAAGAAGGCTGGGTACTCTGAACTGCCGTTTGGCACGTACGCACAAACCACAGTCAGGACCCTTTCCCCAGCCCTAAGGCGTAGGGAAATAACCCTCTTGTTCACTGGGGATGATTGCAGCACAGAGGCACCAAGCCGGAGGCTAATAATGAGCCCACACCAGCTCGCTGCCTCTCCCCTGCAGCAACTCCAGAGAAGAACAAGGTCCAGCCCCTCTCAAGAAATTTGGTTCCAGAGCCCAAACTGTGGGTTGAGGTGAGTCCGACAATATCTAGTCGGAATGTCTCCGCCTCTTCCACAAGCTCAGGCTCCTTCCCCACCAGAGAAGTGACATTCCAAGTCCCAAGAACCAGATTTGACCGCCGAGGACCAGGTCGCCCTTACACCCGCCCTCGACCACTGCCCAAATCGCAATGCACCGGACCCTTATGCTTGCCCCTGCAGATGGTGGGTCTGCGGGGGGGAGTTACCGTTTGGCTTCTTCCCGGCCAGGCCCCATGGGTAAGGGCCTGGGCACCAGGCGCTCGCCTGCGAGCCCCTCCCCCAGGCCTGGCTCCAGGGTGAGGCCCCGGTATACCACGTCCGGGCGAGGTGCGGTCACTCCTCTTGCTCTTCTTCATTAGGGTCTTCTGAATCACTCTTAGTCTTGCCTGTCACCTAGAACCGGTTTGCATTGGGAGACCCTACCAGGGGCATAAAGCCCATGACAACATAGCTCCTAGGATCACTCGGGCACTCAAACCCCCCCACCACGATAAAGGTGGTGATTCACTGAGGGGCGAATCCTCCGTCATTGTGTTTCATTAAAATAAAAATAAAAAGCACTGCGGAAAATCGGAGTGTGGTTTTCTAAATCTTAAAGAAGGGATTCTTGCACATTGTCTTCCCTGACCCTTAAAAACAGAGCCTGAGGGCAGAAGCGTCGCAGTTATTTTCAACACAGCCTGGCAATAACAGGACCTGGTCTTCAAATCACATCAACTAACTGCACATGAAAAACTCAATACAGCTTGCCAGGCAGTGTTCGGCTGAGCTGATGCAATCACATCTACGAACACAAGTCCCCGATTTACTACTCTAACTCTAGAAAGGAAACAGAGCCATGAACCTTACAGTCCACTACACAAACAGGGAGACTCCATAATAGGGAAGCCCCGCTCCAATCTTCTGGATCGGCTGCCGATCCGCTGTATTTTGAAGATCGGAAAAGATCAGCATTCGCCACAAGTTTGGGCCAGTCCAGTTGCCGTGAATCTGTATTCTGTACAGAGGTTTGTTAAAAAAGCCAAACTATATTGTTGGTCATGCAAAAAAAGAAAATTCACCAATTCTTAATACTGGTTGTATTATTTTTAACGCTTTGAAGAACTATTTAAAAACTAATTTAATGACTATTCTATTCAATTCCACAGATTCAAACTTGTAACAAAAGGTTATTAATCCATCCATCCATCCATTTTCCACCGCTTATCCGGGTCCGGGTCGCGGGGGCAGCAGCTTCAGTAGGGAAGTCCAGACTTCCCGGTCCCCAGCGACCTCTTCCAGCTCCATCGGGAGGACACCAAGGCGTTCCCAGGCCAGCTGTGAGACATAGTCCCTCCAGCGTGTCCTAGGTCTTCCCGGGGGCCTTCTCCCGACTGGGCATGCCCGAAACACCTCACCAGGGAGGCGCCCGGGAGGCATCCGGACTAGATGCCCGAGCCACCTCAACTGGCTCCTCTCGATGTGAAGGAGCAGCGGCTCTACTCTGAGCTCCTCCCGGATGGCCGAGCTCCTCACCCTATCTCTTAGGGTGAGTCCAGCCACCCTACGAAGGAAACTCATTTCCGCCGCTTGTATCCGCGATCTCGTTCTTTCGGTCATGACCCATAACTCATGACCATAGGTGAGGGTGGGAACGTAGATCGATCGGTAAACAGAGAGCTTTGCCTTCCGGCTCAGCTCTCTCTTCACCACGACGGTCCGGTACAGCGACCGCATTACTGCAGATGCTGCACCGATCCGTCTGTCGATCTCACGCTCCAACCTTCCCTCACTCGTGAACAAGAACCCGAGATACTTGAACTCCTCCACCTGAGGCAAGACCTCACTCCCAACCCGGAGGGTACAGTCCACCCGTTTCCGACTGAGAACCATGGCCTCGGATTTGGAGGTGCTGAGTCTCATCCCAGAAGCTTCACACTCAGCTGCAAACCGCTCCAGTAAACGCTGAAGGTCACAGCCTGATGAGGCCATAAGGACCACATCGTCTGCAAATAGCAGAGACGAGATCCTAAGGTCACCAAGCTGGACTCCCTCAACACCTTGACTGCGCCTAGAAATTCTGTCCATGAAGATTATGAACAGAATCGGTGACAAAGGGCAGCCTTGGCGGAGGCCAACGTTCACCGGAAACAAGCTCGACTTACTGCTGGCAATGCGAACCAGGCTCCTGCTTCGATTGTACAAGGACCGAATGGCACGTAGAAGCGGACCATCAATCCCGTACTCCCGGAGCACCCCCCACAGGACACCACGAGGGACACGGTCGAATGCCTTTTCCAGGTCTACAAAGCACATGTAGACTGGTTGGGCAAACTCCCACATACCCTCGAGTACCCTTGCAAGGGTGTAGAGCTGGTCCAGTGTTCCGCGACCGGGACGAAAACCACATTGCAGCTCCTCTAACCGAGGTTCGACTAACGGTCGTACCCTTCTCTCCAGCACCCTGGAGTAGACTTTCCCAGGAAGGCTGAGGAGTGTGATCCCCCTATAGTTGGAACACACCCTCCGGTCACCCTTTTTAAAAATGGGGACCACCACCCCGGTCTGCCAGTCCAGAGGTACTGTTCCTGACTTCCATGCAATGTTGTAGAGGCGTGTCAACCAACACAGTCCTCCAACATCCAGAGCCTTGAGAAATTCTGAGCGGAACTCGTCTACCCCCGGAGCCTTGCCACTGGGGAGTGATTTGACTACCCCAATTACCTCAGCCACGGTGATAGAACTGTCCACGTACGTATCCTCAGACTCTGCTTCCTCTATGGAAGGCATGTCAGTGGGATTGAGAAGGGCCTCGAAGTATTCCTTCCACCGACCAACTATATCCACAGTCGTGGTCAGCAAGCCCCCGTCCGCACTGTAAACAGTGTGAACTGGGGGCTGCTTCCCCTTTCTGAGGTGTCGGACGGTTTGCCAGAACCTCTTCGAGGCCGACCGAAAGTCGTGCTCCATAGCCTCACCGAACTCCTCCCACACCCGAGTTTTTGCCTCGACCACCGCCGAAGCCGCGTGCCGCTTGGCCTGCCGGTACCTGTCAGCTGCTTCGGGAGTCCCGCAAGCCATCCATGCTCGATAGGACTCCTTTTTCAGCTTGACGGCAGCCCTAACCCCCGGTGTCCACCATCGGGTTCGGGGCTTGCCACCACGACTGGCACCGACCACCTTGCGGCCGCAACCACAACTGGCTGCCTCAGCAATAGAGGCACGGAATACGGCCCATTCGGACTCAATATCCCGGTCCTCCCTCGAAATGCAGGCGAAGCTCTGCCGGAGATGAGAGTTGAAGACTCGACGAACGGGAGATTCTGCCAGACGTTCCCAGCACACCCTCACTACGCGTTTGGGTCTGCCAGGTCTGTCCGGCATCCTTCCCCGCCATCTAATCCAACTCATCACCAGGTGGTGGTCAGTTGACAGCTCAGCCCCTCTCTTCACCCGCGTGTCCAGAACATACGGACGCAGGTCTGATGATACGACCACAAAGTCGATCATAGACCTGCGACCTAGGGTGTCCTGGTGCCAAGTGCACTTATGGACATCCTTATGTTCGAACATGGTGTTCGTTATGGACAAACTGTAATTCGCACAGAAGTCCAGCAACAACACACCGCACGGGTTCAGGTCAGGGAGGCCGTTCCTCCCAACCACGCCCCTCCAAGTCACACTGTCATTGCCCACATGGGCGTTGAAGTCTCCCAGTAGAACTATGGAGTCACCAGCTGGGGTGCTCTCCAGCACCCCTCTGATAGACTCCAAGAAGGCTGGGTACTCTGAACTGCCGTTCGGCGCATACGCACAAACCACAGTCAGGACCCTTTCCCCAGCCCTAAGGCGTAGGGAAGTGACCCTCTCGTTTACTGGGGATGACTCCAACACAGAGGCACCAAGCCGGGGGGCTAACAATAAGCCCACACCAGCTCGCCGCCTCTCCCCAGCGGCAACTCCAGAGAAGAACAAGGTCCAGCCCCTCTCAAGGAGTTTGGTTCCAGAGCCTAAACTGTGGGTTGAGGTGAGTCCGACTATATCTAGTCGGAATCTCTCCGCCTCTTCCACAAGCTCGGGCTCCTTCCCCACCAGAGAAGTGACATTCCATGTCCCAAGAACCAGATTTGGTCGCCGAAGCCCAGGTCGCCCGGACACCCGCCCTCGACCACTGCCCAAATCACACAGCACCGGACCCTTATGCTTGCCCCTGCAGGTGGTGGGTCTGCGGGGGGGAGTTCCCGTGCGGCTTCTTCGGGCTAGGCCCGGCCAGGTCCCACGGGTGAAGACCTGGCCACCAGGCGCTCGCCTGCGAGCCCCTCCCCCAGGCCTGGCTCCAGGGTGAGGCCCCGGTATCCCACGTCCGGGCGAGGTGCGGTCACTCCTCATGTTTCTCTTCATATGGGTCTTCTGAATCACTCTTAGTCTGGCTCGTCACCTAGAACCTGTTTGCCTTGGGAGACCCTACCAGGGGCATAAAGCCCCCGACAACATAGCTCCTAGGATCACTCGGGCACTCAAACCCCTCCACCGCGGTAAGGTGGTGATTCACGGAGGGGCATGTCACGAGCTGCTTCTAAAAGCGAACTATTGCCACCGTTTAGCTCGAGTCCAAAACATCAGCTAATTATGTGAAACGCCAGCTTGAGTTCTCACACTTCAGTTAAACTATGTTTTGTGAAAATGCATCTACAGTAGGCTCTATCTTGGGCGAAACGTTACATTCCAAGCATGTGTTCCCGAAAGCGCAAAAAGTGCTCCAAAGATTTAAAATACATATTTTTTCCGGACAATATTGAAAGTGTTACCAGAGCAGTTAGAGAACCATCGGCACTTTCGTCATCATCCTCTGCCAGGAGCTGGGAGAGGTGTGGAGACAGTTTTTTGGACCCTCTACTCGTAAAGGATGTGAAGACTTCAGGAAGAAAACTGTCTGCAGTGCGGAAGTTGGCACATTCGTCACTTTTAGAACACCGTAATGAGGACCCAATGCACATTGCATGGAGCTCCAGTGAGAGTGGACAGTCGGACAATGAGGACACCCAGCAGCATGACGAGCCTCAGAGTGCAAGAAGACCCTTGATTTCCTTTCAGTCCTACACCAAAGCACTGCACATGCTCAGCACTGATGATGACAACCCTCCCATCATAGAGACCGACAGTGACCAGGATGGGAAAGACTTTGAAAAAGACAGTGTGGAACAAATCTCTGACTGTGAGTCGGCATCTTGCGAGGAAGAATCTGAACGCAGTCCGATAAAGCCTACAGAACTTGAAATGTCAGGCTACGTGTCCGACGGTGACTATGCAGGTAAAACCCTGAGCAACGGCAGACTGGACACTGAAACCCCACAAGGACAAACTGGGGAGGGCAGCAAAAGATCTGTCAGCGACTGGGTCAGGTGTGCTCACGCGATGCTGCAGACTCCTCAGAAAGCATTTGGCAGACAGTCCAAGACCCCCGATGACTCGGCCAAAAAGAAAAGGAAGTTTCAAAGTGGAGGTTTTGCAGAGAGGCTAAATCGACTCCAGTGCAGGCAAAGGTCAGCTGTGAGCTTCTGGAGGCATCGCTCCATTTCGGAAAACTCACCACAAACACAAGTGGATAGGCATGGCGTGCTGGTGCTGAAGGTGCTGGAAGTTCAGGAAAAGGTTATTAAATAAAAAAAAAATTTGGTACCGTATTGCATTGGATCGGTAAGGCTATTTAAAAAATCGGATCGGATGGAATGGCAGAACATGTGGATCAGAACATCCTTACTCTGTATTCAATTCAGGCACAGTAATAATACAGCAGTTTGTGTAAACTGAAAGTCACATGAGAGAAACACCCCATTGAACATGCAGATCCAAGTTAATCCAGAGCCATACATCATACATAATTGTTGATTCAGTTGTAAAGAACAACACCGTGATGTTCTTTTTGGGAAATTGATCCATAAAAGCATTAGCCAAGTTCCTTCTGGGGCATTAATCTGGTCAATAGGACACTGGCAGTGAAACAAGAGCTCAGAACATAAGATATCCTCTGCCTTTCCCGTTAAAAATACTATTTAAAAAATACAATGATTTACTTAATTCATTATTAAATGTTTCCTGCAGGCAATTCATAAAATGTAGCCAAATGTCTATTCCCAGTGGTGGTAATAAATAAAGGCCTTTCCCAAGCTTCCCCACAAAATTAAAAGCATTGTCCAAAATGTCTTGGTAAAAATAATTAGTAGGTATGTCCCAACCCCTGCTTGATTAATCAAGTGAAGTATATGCCAAGATTTTGGTCCATATATTGTGTGAGAGTGAGTGTCCGGCTGGTTGTCCTTAGCAGTCGGCGCTGACAGTAGTCTAGACAGCATAGTCCATCAATCTTTCCTTGGGCTACCGCATAGTCAGCAGCTGCTTTGCATTGACAGAGCTTTCCTTCTCCTCGCTGGACAGCATCTCCCACTCTAGAGTGTAAAAAAAAAAAAAGAACAGTCGTCATGTGTCAAGTGACAGACATCTGTCATTTAAGACAACTTTGCCATTACAAGACTGCATGGGCAGGCATTCAACTAGTATCAAACAATGGAAAAGCAGAGGGAGCTAAACTTCAATGCTTATGCCAGAACAAGCGACCGCAACGTTGCATTAGGGAAAAGCTTTTCAAAGTAATGGGGGGTTCGGTGTCCGTGTCTTCGTGCATAAAGTTAATACAAATGATACTCCACATGCCCCCAGCTAGGTGGCAGCTGTGGTCAAACTAATCAACAAGTTGCCTGCCTGTTCAACCCAGTAGAAGTACTACACAGGAACACAGGTGTACAGAAGTTGTTCCTGTTTTTGGAAAATATAAGATTATATACAGTTGTTTGTACAGACATATTTATGTGTGTGTCAAAATATTGGGCAAAATTTTGCCTCCGTTTTTGTACCCTGCCGTGGGTGTACAATACTAGTCCTGTACGATATTGTTCTGTGATGTTGAGTGCCTAAATGAAGCACCCTGCATGAGGCTGACTCACTCCATACGTTTCCATGCACTAAATTAAGTTAGATTACTGAAATAATTTGGTTTCTTTGTTTTTCACACCTCAGCGTGGCGTCCCTGTTTACATGCACCATCTCCAATGCGATTACTGGCCATGAGCTGCGTGCTTCCCAAAACGCTACATGGAGCTTACGCTCCTCTCAGTGTGGGTAAAAGTTTGGCTTTTTCTGGTTGACTTGTTACATCACAAATAAAACAAAGCATTTCAATCAGCGTTGCCAGGTACGCTATTACTTGGACTTGTTTTTTGTAAAGCTGCTTTGCAAATTACCAAGTTTCTTGTTGTTTTGTGCTTGTGTTGTAAGGTCGCTTGCAAATTCTCAAGTTGCCTGTTTTGGGCTTGTTTTCAGAAAGCTAGTCACTAGTATCTCTCACAAGACCTGGCAACCGTGTCTCAGTGAATCGGTGCAAATGTGCATGAGAAGGAGTTTTACAAGCTACATTGTGCTTTGCTGTCAATTATATCTCAGTTTACTTATTAGACAAAACAATTACGTGCCAGACTCAACTCAATTCATGACGAGCATCTTGACTTGGATGTCTAGCAATGTGCACAGACACAATGCCAGTCGCCTCAACTTGTTCTTTCCTAAAGGAAAATGTATCTCAGCTCTCATATGTTTTGGTTTTCGTCAACTTTCTGGGATTGATTAATGACAAAAACCAAGCTGCTACTGTATTGTTATTTATCTACAATCGGCCTGATGTCAACACCGGCATAAAGTATTCCTTTGGTTCACTTGCATTTGTACTTGGCCACTGGGGATAAAGAAGAAAAGAATGCTCCTGAAAACTGGAATTTTATCATCCTTCACTATCTTCAAGGTGTGGTTTATCTTCATTTGCAGATGCTCTGTTGGCTACTTCCATAAACAACACGTAGACTTGTAGCCCTCTGGGAAAAGGATGCAAGTGGGGAACAAATGTTCTGAAAGTGCAGTAATTACGACATGCTTGTGCCGAACCTAGAATCTAATGTCAACCATTTTTGGTTCTGATGCAGAAACAGGTGAAGGCACTGCAGACTCTGTCTGAGTACAATAGTAATAAAACTTTCTGTGCTGCCGTGCACCAGCAATGCAGGCTGCCCTGTTCTAGTCCAGTAGTGCTGGATCAGCCAGGTCTATGTCAACAGTTTGGATGAAAGATGGGTCCTATGAACAGCAGAAAAAGACCGGGGGGTTTGTGCCGACGAGGGGTAAGAGGCAGGACTTGGCAGGCGACCCAGGCCGCTGAGGGAGTACACGTTTGCCACTGCTGCAGATGTTGTTTGTGAGTCTTCACACAACATTACACTTGGATGGAGTCATGCGTGGATGAGGGAGGACTTAGTGAAAGAATCATAGTGTTTGTTGAAACTGACGCATTCTGAGTATCAGTACTAAAATGAACAGAACCTCTCTGTTAAATATAATCCATACAGTACATGCAACACATCAATATTAGCCAAGCAGAGGAAAAAAAGCCTTTCTCAAAAGCAAATCCTATCCCTTAGGCAGCATTGATGGTTTCAACTCAGCAAACTGAAGCGTTGGCGGGTAAAAAAAGAACAAAAAAACAACACAGTCAACTGCTTTTAGAGTGCTCTAGATTCTTCCCCCTATACAGATTATTGGTTATGTGCCCCTGGAATGCATTAAAATACATATTACCCAGGCGACAACTATTATGACATGACATACACATTCCTAGTGACTGTGGAAAGACAGAGGTGAGTAATAGGCCATTCCATGTTATTGTTGTTATATTGGCTTGTAATCCAAATGGCTCCACTGAATCGATCTGCTCATGAAACAATAAACAAACATGACGGTAACGCTCTGTCACTGTCTGTCTGTGAGTGGAGCACTAATCATAAATATGGCTCATCTGGGAAACATCTAACACTAGAGTACATAACAATGTAAAATGGAATGGGAAATAGAATGTATTGACTCAATGCAATTCCTTTTACATTTAATTTTTTATCGCCTACAACATCAGTCAGGCAGTCGGGTTCGAATCTCCGTTGGGCAACTGTGTGGAGTTTGCATGTTCTCCCCGTGCGTGTGTGGGTTTTCTCCGGGTACTCCAGTTTCCTCCCACATTCCAAAAACATGCATGTTAGGTTAATTGGCGCCTCTAAATTGTCCATGGGTATGAATGTTGAATGTGAGTGTGAATGATTGTTTGTCTATATATGCCTTGCGATTGACTGGCGACCAGTCCAGGATGTACCCCGCTTCTCGCCCAAAGTCAGCTGGGATAGGCTCCAGCATACCCGCGACCCTAATGATGATAAGCGGTAAAGAAAATGGATGAATGAATATTCTATAGTGGTGATACGAATAATGGTAATATTGTGAGATGGAACATTTGTCAGCGCTGTCAAGTGAAGCCAATTAAGTCAAATGAGAGAATAAAGCTTCAACCCAATTTAGGAGGGACTTATGCCTAAATTTCTCTTGGAGAATAATAAAGTATCTATATCTATCTAACTCTTATCTCTCTCTCAGGACCACCAGCCAATGGTGCAAATCAATTTATAAAAGTCAATTTTTTAGATGTCTTGCGCCACCCCCTACAAAACCTCCTGCTAGTTTGAGGTTGTCCTCCAATTTGTATTGGATTATTGGATTAATATGTGCAATAAAGATGACTGTTGTAATTGGTCAATTAGATTCAGCTCCAGAACCCTCCCTTTTTCTCGTCAATTGCCATTGTTAAAATGTAAATTAAAACAAAAAAAATTTAGTGTATAGGTATTCACCACGAATGAATGATAATGTAATTTGATCGATGGACAGAGTCACGGTTTAAAGGTTATTGTATTTCCGGATTATAAGGCGTACCTTTAATGAATGGCCTGTTTGAAATCTTTGTTCATACAGTATATATAGGGGCACCGCATTATAAGGCGCATAGAATAGAAGCTACAGTAGTGGCTGTGGTTGCGTTATGCATCCACTACGTGGAGCTGCGCTAAAGGGAACGTCAACAAAACAGTCAGATAAGTCAAACTTTATTAATTAATAGACTACAAACCAGCGTTCGGACAACTCCGTTCACTTCCAAAATGAATAAACAGCTGTTTTATTATTTTTCTCGAGGTAATGTCACTGACGTAGTATTTTCGCAACGGTTTATCTTTTAACAAATAACACGAAGTGCAACGTTTTTATTATGTAGTGGAGGGGAACTTTTCCTCATTCAGCAAAGAAAGTCCGATACGTTACTTTAAATCAAACGTTAGCGCAATCACAATAGTAACTCTCGAAATAGTACAAAGCAATAACAATATGACAATAACGTTATTGACCATATTCACAATATGACCAACCTTTTTCAGGTGTAAACACACAGAAGAAACATGTAAAGCTCACTTTATCAGAAAAATGATGGACAGTGCACAGCAATCCCTACAGTTCTCACCTAGCTCAATCAATCACATGATGAAATGGCAGGTCAATGAAGGTGCAAGGAGCCTGACACTTGGCATAATGGTCACACACATAAAGGTCAAGTTTGGTTTGGCCTGCAACTATAAATCTCCCCTTCTCAAATCTGCCTGTCTACTAGCCTGCTCGGTATTTCAGATCTTATCATACCAAGAGTGCAGTCTGCGGTGTCTGGTTCTTTTCCCCTTCCTGTTGGTGAGCGGAGAGCCGGCAAAAAGCACCGGCCTGCCAGGGCCTTGGCCTGACTCCACATAACATGGTCATTACTGCTGGCTAACAAGCACAGAGCAAGAATGTCAGCGGTTGCTCTACCCCTTAACTAACAAAAAGAAAGATCTCACGGGGAATGGTGGCAGCAGTAGCAGCATCCTTTCGGTGGCGCAGACTCCTGCTGTAACCATAATGGTGCTCTCTCATTATAACCCATCTCCTGGGGGTGAAAAACAGTGTACATGCTGGGCTGTAGGTCTTTTCAACTAAGCATTGTGGGATGACAGAGAGGGACACCAAAAATACTTTGAATTAGCCTCCCATGGTGATGGTTGTGACTTGCAGGTACTTATTGCCATGTGATATTTTTGTTGGCGCAAACGATGTCACAACAAATGTTGACAGTGGAGGGGGATACATGAAACAAACCTGACGTGATTTGTCACCATTCCTATAGCTCCTTCCAAGATTAAGGCAACGTGTGGGCAAGGTAAGACCCAACGGGTATACACGGTTCCGTACATCCTTGTTCTAGGCATTGTATCCTCTCCTATCGTATTTGATGTACGGCGGAGAAGTGTGAAAAGGTCTCAGTGAATGCTTGTCAACAATGACCAATATTGTTGCTCCTGCAAAGTAGTTTTGTTTCGACCAAATGCATCGCATTAAGAACCACATGTCAGGGTGGACCTAATGCGATAAGGGAAAGATAATATTCCATTTGGTTTGGACATTTCAAAACAAGCAGTCACCTTGGGGTTTCCCGATTGCAATATTGGTCCAATAACAACAAAACGAGTATCAGATTACATCGTCCTACATCTGGAATCTCTAATGGAAGCAGCACCTTGGAGACAGCCCGCATGATCACAATGTGTGCTAACATGCTAAGGAGGAAAAAAAAAACAACCCCACCCTTCACTTCATCTTAAATAATATAAATTAAGATATAAAATTAGATAATACAAGTGATAATACAAAAATGTCCTGCATACATGTACCGCTGTTAAAAAAGCCCAATTTTTACATGTTTATGACTTCATGCATCACTGATCATGTTTTTTTTTTTTTTGTCGAGCATTGAAATTTCATTTTTTGTTTAGCAGTTCTATATATAGTATACCATCGAAGTCAAACTTGTATATAACCGCGAGTATGATTCCATGTGTTAGTCAAACATCTTGGTGGATGGCTTTGGAGCTGAATTTAATTTACAATAGTCCCTATTTTTGCAAATGTTAATCGGAAATCTGAGAACACCAACGTCTTAGGACAACCGGGTGGAATCTCAATTTGACGACTTTAACTTGAGGTATGAAAAAAAAGGTGCTGTAGATTGCCAGTCAGTCAATCCAAAAACTAAATAGGACTGTAAACACAAAGACACAGAGAAATTCCAGGGACCACAATCATACGGTCAATGGAGTGTTGCAGGCAGTCAATTTTGGCTGCAAAGAACAGAGGTAATACTCTGCTCCAGTTTGACCTCCGTATTCATTGATTTTCTGTTGTTTGTCTAAATTGCAGGGAGTGCATTTTGGCGGGCTGTTTGTTGACACTCTTTAATTCAGCCATTATCACCTCTTACTTCAGGTCATCAGTCTCTGGGCTGAGTAGCTAATAAAGCTTTTATGGGTGTCCCAATACAGTTTTTTCACTTCGGATCCCACTTTAATATTGCAGCTTTGAATAGTGGCTGATATTGATTTTGAGCCAATATCAGCACAGATCATGCATACTTTACTAGTACCGTGGAACGTTAGAAAAGGCTTGATTAAGTGATATTTCTCCAAAAGAGAATAATAGTCAGCAACAGTAAGAATGAGGAAAACATACAGCCAATGGCTCGTTGCCGTCATGTGGATGTTTCTCACGCTTTCCCAATGTGTTGAAAGGTGGTCAATGTTTCAATATCTGACATTTTACAGCAGATGCCGGACGACATAATCTGATAATGATTTTTCGAATCGTGACAGTTCTTGAAGCTTGCAGTATTTGGGAGACTGAGAACAAATCAGTTACACTATGCCAATAAATTCGTTCATGAGGACTGCAGCGCTGTCTTTTTAATGATTATGTACAAGAGGGGTGGACATTGTGTCTGATGTAAAGAGTGATAACTGTAGTGGGATTCTTTTGATAGCTGTTTTCAAGAAAGTATATTTAAATGGGATGGATTTACAAGTAAAATGCCGACCTAGCTCAGAACACTGTGTGACGATGCACAAACAAAATGAATTACCATTTTACCACCCAGCAACACCGCCGTCTCCTTTACAAAGTCAGTTCACGTAGCTAATCTTTAGCAGGTTGCATGCAGAGCAGTCAAGCCACCTCGAGACCAAATCTCAGACCCCCGGTAGTGGGTCTCGAGGGGTCGGAGGTGCTAAGTCTACACTGCTCTGTACAGTTGTAAATGCCTTGGCTCCTCTCTTGGGACAGATTCACCCTCTCAGAAGCACAGTGGTGCTGAGATGACTCAGGGAAGGGAGAGGATGTGCCATGGGATGTTGGTTCAGGCATTATAGCTGAAAAAATCTGAACAGAAACACTTAATTTGGGAAAATATAATGTTCTAGTCATGTGATGCTGGGTGTTTGAAAGGCATTTATCACTGCACAATCAGTTTACACCAGCAGATTCACATACATGGGTACACACAGCTTTATTAAAGCTTTTTATGAGGTAAACAAAAAGCACCACTAGGGTATGTCCTTCTGATCAAATCGAGTTCTCTGTGGGTGGTATGCATTGAATGCATTTAAATGAACCAATAGCTGCAGCATTTTTAAAAATACAATAAAATGCTTGATTAAGTGTGAGTGCTTTAAAGTTACAATTTGAAAACAAAAGTCATTCACAAAGAGGAAGCTTCAGTCTTATAGTATAGAAGTGCATATAAAATTTCAAATTTGTCAGTTCAGTTGTAATTAATAATGATGCCCATTGTGTGGCAATAATTGTTGATTAATGGTGTGTAGCAGTTGAAATGATTAATGTACACTACTAGGCTAAAACCAGCAAAGATGCTCATGACTCTGTCTCAACTAGGAATGTCTTGATTCACATTTTTTGGCTTCTTTTTTTTTTTTTTTTTAATAGTCTTGCCAGTCCAACACGATCCATCCATCCATCCATTTTCTTCCGCTTATCCGAGGTCGGGTCGCGGGGGCAGCAGCCTAAGCAGGGAAGCCCAGACGTCCCTCTCCTCGGCCACTTCGTCCAGCTCTTCCCGACGGATGCCGAGGCGTTCCCAGGCCAGCTGAAAGACATAGTCTCTCCAGCGTGTCTTGGGTCTTTCCCGAGGCCTCCTACCGGTTGGACGTGCCCTGAACAACTCCACAGGGAGGCGTCCGGGAGGCATCCTAACCGGATGCCCGAGCCACCTCATCAGGCTCCTCTCAATGCGGTGGAGCAGCGGTACTACTCCGAGTATCTCCCGGATGACAGTGCTTCTCACCCTATCTCTAAGGGAGAGCCCAGCCACCCTGCGGAGAAAACTCATTTCGGCCGCTTGTACCTGCGATCTTGTCCTTTCGGTCACTACCCAAAGCTCATGACCATAGGTGAGGGTAGGAACGTAGATCGACCGGTAAATCGAGAGCTTTGCCTTTTGGCTCAGCTCTCTCTTCACCACGACAGATCGGTGCAGAGTCCGCATCACTGCAGACGCTGCACCAATCCGCCTGTCACTCGTGAACAAGACCCCAAGGTACTTAAACTCCTCCACTTAAGGCAGGACCGCATCCCTGATGGCACTCCACCCTTTTCCAGGCGAGAACCATGGACTCAAGAGTTGGAGGTGCTGATTCTCATCCCAGCCGCTTCACACTCAGATGCAAACCGATCCAGTGAGAGTTGAAGGTCAAAACTCGTTGAAGCCAGCAGGACTATGTCATCTGCAAAAAGCAGAGATCGAATCCTGTGGCCACCAAACCGAAACTCCTCAACACCCTGGCTGCGCTTACAAATTCTGTCCATGAAAGTAATGAACAGAATCGGTGACAAAGGGCAGCCCTGGCGGAGTCCAACTCTCACTGGAAACGGGTCTGACTTATTGCCGGCAATGCAAACCAAACTGACACCGGTCATACAGGTAACAAACCGCCTGGATTAGGTGGTCCGATACCCCATAATCCCGGAGCACTCCCCACAGTATTCCCCGAGGAACACGGTCGAATGCCTTCTCCAAGTCCACAAAACACATGTAGACCGGTTGGGCAAACTCCCATGCACCCTCAAGAACCCTGCCGAGAGTATAGAGCTGGTCCACAGTTCCCAATACGATCCTTTAAAAAAAATATTTCAAACATGGATTTGTGGAATTGAATATGGTTATGAAATAGTTATTTAAAAGCAATAAATAATCCAACCAAAGCATTGCTGAATTTACTTTTATTTTTACACAGCATGACCAACTTTGTTTGGCTTTCTTTGGCAAACCTCTGTGAGTCAGGTCCCTAATGAAAATGAATAATACAAAATAATAAAAGTTTGTCAAATAAAAGATAAAAGTGGAAAAAATGGAGGCGTAAAATACTTCAACGATGGCTACATTGTGTTGTTCCAGCCTGCTGTTTAGTGAGCAGGCTAAAGAAGGCAGTGGTGTTCAGCAAGCTGGTTAGAGCAAGCATTTGGAGTCAAGTGCGTAGAATAAGAAAACAATGAAGCAAAATGTTTGCTCAAAGGGCTGAGTGCTCTGTGTTGACATGCACATAAATGGCCAACTGAATTACAGCCATCCTGAGCCATTAAGAGTACTTTTAGGGTAGAGCGAATCATTTGACATCGTTAAAAATCAACTTGTGGTGTGATTTAGAATATATGACTTTTTTGACAAACACTCTTCAAAGCAATAATTTATTGACGGCCCTTAGTAACAACCAGCAGTTAGAGCAGCACTTCCCGTGCACCTCGACAGAGAAGTCTGGTCACAGTGAGGGAAATCTACCACTGTAACTACGAATAAGAATATCCAGTGTCCAACCTGATACTAACTTTACTACGACTTGCGTGGTGGTGTTCTTCCTCCAGGTGGAGGGAGTAGAGTGGCAACCAGCCTTGAGACGCATAAACCGCACCTACCAGGTTGGAGTGTGGTCGACAGTTACATCATTGAGCCCTTCACATAATATTTCGAGCACTTTTAAATGTTGGCGCACTCAAGGCAGCTGGAGGACGCCACTGCTTGGCGTCCCACCGGAAAAAGAAAATTTGACTTGCACAGATGTCGACAGTTTAGCAAGTGAAATATTAGTCAATTATTTACACATATTCCAGTTTGTTACAGATTAATTATGACAAGCCAATTGGTCCAACATAGTAAGTGCCTGGGAAAAAAAATACGAAAGTAGGTCCTACACAGAATGAAATTAGAATTTAATTTTTACATTTTTTTGTATTATTCATATGTGTTATTACTTTTTTCTTTTCTTTTAATAGATATTCATATTCTAAATCACATATATTGATGATGCCTAATCAATTTGGATTCAATTTTTTTTTAAGTAAAGTCTAGAATTTGATGTATGTACCAATGGCCAATCATCTTGTTTTATGAAAAGTACTCAACATTTGTCCCGTTGTGGAAAAAACCCAACAATTTTCAAATAACAATGAGTAACTGCAGGGTTAGAGAATATAGCATATACTGCATCCAGGCGTGAGTGGGTGTATTAATGTGTGCATGTCTAAGCAGAGCAGAGGTTGGTGAAGCTCAGCCGACTGTGGAATGTAAACTAGCCACTGCAGCACTCCTGCCTGGCCTCAGTAAGGCGCCTCGCCGCTGGGGATCGGACATGTTGCTTAATCCAAATAATGACCACCCCCCCGAACACTCATCTTAATCACCAAGGCCGTTTCCCCAACCCCAGTTAAATGCCCTCAGATGCACCCACCTCACATTGTGAATCACGCGTTCAGCTTTTATTTTCAAGCACATGAGTCGATTGGAACATAAAGCAGCGGCCATTTGACAGCCACGCGACTCACATTGCCGCGACTATCTGGTCCAGACAGTCGCTCAAAGGAAGGTTAAACACTCATCTGATGACAAATGGTTTGATTAGGTTAGCCAGCAATTAACCTCTTTGTCGATGTTCCGTGTACCTGTAACTGAGAAGGCCCCTATTCCCCCATACAAATGTCAGCATGGACTCGATCCACTGTGTGTGTGCATGCATGTGTGAGACATGCCGCAGTCCACCAAGGGACACACGATGATGACGGCTGAGTCACCCATTAGTCCAAATTAGAGCCATCCTTCCACCATTCAAGACGGAGCCGCTGGCAGTGCTACGCAGTCAAAGCCATTATGGAAAACATGCACTAAACTGATTTAACTTAGCAAATACCATTAACTGGTGCCCCAAGATTATAAATATCCCCACTCCCAACCGGAGGAGGCAAATGGGGAACCGTGTTAAGACAATCCTATATCAATGTCACATACTGGATTGGGTGCCAGAAGGCAGAAAAGAACATCAGCGGTGGTGACGAAGAAAATGATGTTACAAAGAACATAAGTGGTAGCGAGAATGGAGGCACCCAAACTAAAGTTTACAAACTCACTGTAGTCCTTAATATTTCTTTGAAATGAAGTGTTCCGACAGCGATGATGCAAGGTTACATGACTAAAAAAAAAGCTCTCCTTCGGTCAATATTTGTCCTGTGAGTGGGCCAATCTCTCATCTTGCCTTTATTGTCCACTCACTTGTCTGTTTCGCCACAAAGGTAGATCAACAAAAGCATCTCTTTTGCCATCTCTCTACCTTGAGGCCTCCTGACAAACAGCAACAACAGTTACCTAGCAACTAAATTCTAACCCTGTGGAAATTCACTAGTTTTTTTAAATATTTCTTGTATGTCTGTGGGAAAAAAGATTTAGAGTTTAGAAATCCCAGTGAGATATGCCAGGCCCATCTCCATCCATCCATTTTCTATACCGCTTATCCTCATTAGGGTCGCGGGTATGCTGGAGCCTATCCCAGCGGACTTCGGGCAGGAGGCGGAGTAAACCCTGGACTGGTCATCAGTCAATCACAGGACAGACAAACAACCAGTCACACTCTAATGGAGAAAACCCACACACACACGGGGAGAACATGCAAACTCCACACAGAGATGCCCAACAGAGATTCAAACCCTGAACCTCCTGACTGTGAGACCAACATGCTACCCACTCAGCCACAGTGCAGCGCTAGGCCCATCTCTTGTGTAAAAACACATGCAAGGCAACTAGGAGTCACAATTTTGATGACATTGGACTCGAATTGACAATATTATCAAAGTCATTAATGACTTGGAACTTAACTTAGACTCTAGTCTGATGACTTGAAAATACTTTTCAGTTAAGTGTTGAGTAAAATTTAGTGTCCCCATTCAATTCGCCAAATTCGCCCATTCGCCAAACCTGACTGTTATTATGTAATTGCCAGCAAGACTACGTGTTTTTCTTCTCAATCTGCCTCATTAAAGCCATCTGTTGATGACCTTTCAGGTTTAACATCAAACAACAAATGTGTAGATTACATTTCTGTGCATGGACTAAATGCCGAAAGCTTTGTTAGCGCTCTTTTTCTGTGACTAATTCTTGTCACACTGCCGATTTTATTTAAAAAAAAAAAAAAATTCTAAATGCAATAATTGCATTTCGTCAAATGTAATAGATAGAATGCTAAAATGGCATTTGTGTCTATGCATTACACCTTGGTGTGATTTGTCAGATCAAAACGTGATCGCCATATATGAAATCAAATCAAAAAGTGTGATGCTGTCTTTTTGGGAAATTCACCACTTCCTGGCTCCGCACGCTAACCATCATGGGAACTGGTGTTGTTTAAGCATAAACAATCTATCTGTAAAATCAATAAACATCTAACTGATCTGCTATCTATTGTACATGTCATTACATAACTACAAATGAGCACAACTACAACAGTTATGTCATGCATGCATGCCATGTTATAAAACGTTTCAAAATGTTCTTGCATTGTTTGGTGACTCGGTTTAACAAAAAAAAAAAGTCTGTCCTGTTCTACATTTTGTCATTGTAGTTTTCCAGGGTCCATCCATCCATCCATTTTATGCTGGCTGGTATCCCAGCTGACTTTAGGCGAGAAGCGGGGTACACCCTGGAGTGCAACCATTCATCAATTACCCTAACATGTATGTCACCGGAATGTGTGAGGAAACCGGAGTACCCGGAGAAAACCCACGCACACACGGGGAGAACATGCAAACTCCACACAGAGATGCCCAACGGGGATTCGAACCCTGGTCTTCCAAATCTCTTGTGTGGCCAAAAACATGCCAACCACTCGACACCGTGCAGCCTTTTCTCCAAACTCATGTTTAAATATTGTCAGATCTTGTTCTCGTGATATCGTGTATCCTCTTGAGTTTATTGTGCCATATAGTCTTGACTTAGAAATAAGTCATAAATCATATAATAATGGAATGGATTTTTATTGCACTTTGCAAGAAATTCAAAGCACTTCATTCATTACCAAGGCCTTTGTGAATGTGTTGTCTGCATTCCTTGTGTTTTAGTTCCTTTAGCTTTATATGTTTGAAAATACTTCATTTAGGCCAAATGTTCATATAATTTGCTTAAATATGCATATGTTTAGACTATTAATGGTCCATATTCAACCACAAAACAGCGATGTTATTTTAAATGAATATATTTTGAAAAGTATAGATTTTGAGTGAAGCCAAGAACACAAAGTGGTGAGGAACGACTGTAAACAGTTGTATTACTGTTAGTAATGTGACATTGTTACTTTTTTAAAAACATCATTATTTTTAGATTATTTATTTATTTTTTACAACTCTCCAGGTAAAACCATTTGGAATTTGGCTAGTGCCCAGAAAGAGAGTTGTATTTTCAAAAGTTTATTGTATTGGGCCTTACAAAATCTGTTTTACTTTTTCCCCAAATTATGTTTTATTTTTTTTTTTGCCCAAATCAGTTTTTTTCCAACCTAAGCTTTATAGAATTCTGTTTTATACACTTTACACATATTTGAGTGTGTGCTTTTAGGGGTAGTGAATAAAATGTTAAAATGTAATTAAAAATCCTTACATTTACTGATACAATAGATCATTGCACAATTTTGCCCAGTGAATCAACATTTTGTGGCCAATGGTTAACCACAGCAAAGGCCAAGGCATTGGCTACCGCCAGGGGGCGTTTCACCGTGTCCAAATGGTTAACCACAGCAATGATCACGCCATCAGCCACAGACCACGGCAATTGGCCACAACTAGGGGGTGGTTCACAGTGGACGAGCCATTGACACAGTGGTTAAAATGAGTGCCGAGACACCTTTTTTACTGGCATTTACTTGACTGTATTACTTTACTTGTGCAGTAAATCCATTACACTTTTATTTTCCATCCTCTAACCATTTCATAATTTTTATTATTTGCATGAAATCATTGTGGGGGTTTTGTAGTGCAGACGGCTTCTCCTCCTCAGCTAGTTTCTCTGTGCTCAACTTTGCATACATACATTACATTCATTTAACTGTGTGTGTGGTGATTGGGTGTGGAGTGTACGGGGAGACATCGGGGCATTGCTTTTAAGTCTGTTGAGGTGTTTGGGTTGCATTTCATGTGTATTAAAAAAGTAACTATAAATACAGTGTAGCTTGGATCAGTCACCGATGCAATTCCAACTGCACATGTACGATATTTTTAATGATACATTTTGTTGAAATGTTGCAAACGGCACTCTTATTTTGAAGGCCGGAGGTATGTTTTGGGGGTAAGAATGTCTCTATATGGCTAAGACAAGTTGGGTGCAAAAAATGTCTTGTCTTTTTTCTCTCAGAACCTGCACATAATCATCGGGAATTGTAAAATGCTTCTTACATTAAAGTGGTAAAACAACGCAGTGAAAATATACTCATCCAGGCCGAGTCGCACACACAACCGCACAAGCATGCTAAACTAAGATAACCCCGCTAGCTTCCATTCACGAAGCTAAGAGGATGTCCTGCCAACATTGGCCGATGTTCACTGTTTATAATGATATTCTGTCATGACTGAGGCATTTATTATTTATTAGTATGTACATTTCAGGGAGATGCTGCATTTAACAATAAATTCAGTTTTTATTCTGTTAATGCAGAAGCCCTTACTGTGTCCCAAAATTATACCCACTTGGTAAAAAAAAAGCAATTGTTGTAAAATAAATAAACTGAAAAGCCCGTCTACAGGTTTTCTGCTTAACTCATCTTATTTTTGCCATATTTTTTCCATTTCTCTTCCTTTTCGCATATTTAAGTAGCCAACCCATATTCCCCCTATAAGAATGACCGGCAATCCGTGCACAACCCCAGACTTCCAGAAGGTCTACTTATCGGAAGACAACAAAGGCCCACCGTGATAAATACCATCAGGTGAACACTCACAATGCACAGAGAAAATTGTGGTAATGTTTCATTCCCAGTACAAATTAATCTGGGGGCTGCAGAATGTCTCTCATAGCACATTTGGCAATACTGCTCATTTATTTGAAAATCCATTTTCATGCTGATTAGAAACTGAAAGCTTTGAAGAAAAGCAGTAAGCTTTGATGGATTTTTTTTCTAACTTCACAGCATGTGTCTTCTCTGCTATATATTAGCTATGTGTTAAAGGCTGCAGGGGTCTTATTTATCATAGTTACAACAGTAATGCGCCTTCATTCAAGGCAGAAGCACTAATATAGTGTGCATGAATAATTTGTGACAATTACAAACAATTATATTTATTTCAACTTAATGCGGTTGAGTTTTTTTTGTGCATTAATAATCCATAACGATAGACATGCTCCAGGACTTATGACTAAATGTTGTATTGCAAGGGTAAATTAGTTGATGTGATGATAAATATTTTAGCATTCAACTTGCTGTCAAAGATCCAGATTGTGACCAAAACAAGAATCAAATTGGTGACATTTTGAAAAATCTAACTGCATCTCTAAATGCCAGTTAGCCCAACAATGCATTGACTGGACTATAGAAAAAGGTGCATGTGAGAATTTGCTTTTTTGTGGAACAAATACACGAACCACAATCCCACCACCCCACCCACACCAATATCTGTCACCAAGGCCCACCTAGTGTGTGCACGCTTATGCAAATATTTATCTGCGTTCACAGTTGGCTTAATTTGACAACAGCGACCCAATCTGGAATAGCTATGAATGCAAAATGGTAATTACTCATAAACCAAGCTGGAATAATGAACTTGTTAGCATGCTCAGCCTCCTGGAATTTATTACCACGCTCCTGAAAGATGGAGCAGAACGAGCTCAGATTCCATTCGTCAGCATTGAGAGGGAGAGCCTTTTTGCCTGTGGCACATCGTGTCCAAAAGCCACATGGAGCTTCAAACACACATCATGTAAGCAAACAGGTGACCGGTGACAGTGCGTTATGTGATCGTACACAGACATTCAAAGGAAAGAAGCGTAAAACAACAACAAAAAAAGAAAACAGAACTAGAAAGCAAAGTGCTTGCCTGGCGATGCACACATTAGATGACAAGAAATCTTTTTTTTTTTTTTTTCAATAGAAGCATGGCAGTGGTTTGATTGGCACCGGCTCTATTTTTAAAACAGATAAATGCTTAACGTGGAACATCAGCCCTGTCTACAAGCACCATTGCGGCACATTTTACAACTTGGTCTCCTGAGTATTTAGGAGGAAATTGTACAAAGCGCTATAATTGGTTCCTAAGTGGACTGTGCTAAAAATGTTGTATTAAGGTGTTAGGGTTACAGTGGATTCTCACACATTCACAATTCAGCATCGATGGCCCAGCAAATTTGCAGATTTTTGGTCAAATACCATTTTTTCTAGATTTTTTTCCTGCAGAAAATGAATCCAATTCACAAGAAGTCAGTAATAATTTATAAAAACACAAATAATACTGGTAAAATGCACGGCATACATGTACCGCTGTTAGAAATGCCTACAATTTTACATGTTTATGCCGCTCAGCTTCACGGATAATTTTTTTTTCATGTGTTGCGATTTGGCACTGCCTTTGAACGCACCGTAGTTGTGTGCTGCGAGACGCATACGTTTGTTTGGCAATGTATTTTATTCGCTTATTGTTTTTTTGGGGTTTTTTTTTTCAATTAAAGACTCTTAAACCACTCCAGTGTATGTCAAGACAACCTAACTTAGACTTAACTTAAATATATTCCGTTAATACCTACGCCAAGTACAAGTGCAGCACGGACATTATGTTTTTGCCGGCATGTATGTGTTTGTGCGTTATCATAATAAAATGGATATTTTTATTTGGCCAATTCTGCGACTCGGTTCAAATGGTCTTCATCTACCACTCACTATTGCTTAATCTCTTTTCAAGGTATTCTTCACACACTTACTGTATATCAAACCTCATTTAAAAATTATACTGATGAAAGAAAATCAGTTTCTATTTCACACGGGTTTGCATAATTGAAATATCCAAGGGTAGCAATAAAGAAGTAGGACAGAGTATCTGCCATCTTCTAATTTCATTCTTTTATAGACTGAAGTTGTCATACAAACACTGGTAAACATGGTGTAATTGTACTACACAGTGCCACAAAGAGAGCATTATTAATATCAATTTAATCTCCAAAAGGTGGGCGCTGCAAAAAACGTTTGGGAACCACTGCTATAGTAGCAGTCGGCTTACAAAGAACCCAGCAGTGTGGACAAACTGAGTCAAGGACAGGTCAGTGGCAACCTGCCTTCAATAAGCTTGTTTTTCCGTCTGAGCCATACCTACAGGGCCCGAGGCTTGTTTATACAGAGTTCAATTCCGCCACCAAACAGGTGTTATAATCAATGCACACATTGTTGATAACATCCTAGTTTCTGGACAGTACGTAAATATTTGAATAAGTGTACAAACACACAAAAACCCAATTCACAGACTACCATGTAAGGGGTGTTTGTTCCCATTGATGGTCTTAATGATCTGTTATTATGTGTTTTTACTTACCATTGTTTTAAGCATTATTACTATATAAGACAATATTTTTTCCTTACAAAAGTGTCTGAAAAAGGTGAAATATCTTACCTTATCTTATTTGGTGTCTGAATGCATCTATACGTTTTAGGTCGTGATGCTGTGACCGATTGGCCACCAATCAGTATCGGCCAATGTGTATAAAAGCACATGAGTATATATGTCGATCAATGCCTTTCAATGTCAATCACAAAATTCCATCACCTGTGGCTTGCAGCCTGTAGAGAACCCCTGTGCGCAGTGTAGTGTCCCGCTCTAATGTCTTGTGTGGTAGTAAATAGTTCGACTAAATTAAGTTTTACTTTGACTGCAACGATTACAAAAAAATGTGAGGATTTTTTTCCTGCTTTGATGAATGGCTTACGTCAAAGCTTACGTCTTGGTTTATGACAACATTAAAGAGGTGGGAGGACACGACAAGGCAGCCAAAGAGAAAGAAAAATGTCAAAAACAGACATAAAAGTGGATAATCAGCAAGTTGAACACTGTGACGTGTACCCGTTACATACCACAACGGCGCATCTTAACCCTTGTATTATTTTAAGGGTCAATTTGACCCTTTTCAGTTTTCATGTTGACCAAAATACTGGTTATCCTTTCTTATTCTTCCTAAAATTTTGTGACTTTTTCTAATTTTGGTTCATGAACTGGTGTGTAAAATCTGGAATCTTTAATGTGTAGAAAAATGTCTGTGCAGAGTTTGTATACAATAATGATGTTGCGGGTCATTTTGACCCAGACACTTTAATGTGGGTAAATAGCTTTTCAGATCAAACATAAATGTGTTTCCTTGATCTACTTGGAGGTGGAACTTTCCCCTGCTTGCCCTTGTCACATGTCATCGCTTTGATGTAGTTTGTCTTAGATTGCATTGAGTGGCCAGGTGATATTAGAGGCAGAACTTTCTCGCCATCTCTATGACAAGAACCAAANTAGCAGACAATGCTGTGTCATCTAACAACTGCGTTCTCACTCAGTGGGGAACTCAGGTGGGTCTCAAGCTGGCAGCCCGGCGGCTGGGTCAAATTTTGCGGCTCGCGACTGGACATTAAAGAATAGACTAAATGTTATATAAACTATTTTTGCAATGCTTCTACTTCTTGGAGTTGACCTACTAGGGAGACATTAGATGTTATGTTTACTGGTTTTCAGACACCTAAACTAAAATCCAGTTGTACTTATTTTGTCCTAAAACAATCACATTGTTTGTGCAGCAATGCTGCTTGTATCTGGTTAAAATATGCTGCAAAATTTCCACCCATTTTCTAGACCACCTGTCCTCATTAGGGTCATGGGTATGCTGGAGCCTATCCCAGCTGAATGCAGCAAAATACAAATTATTTATTTTTTTGGTTCACCTTATCGAGAAGTTATTGTGAGCCATGCAAAACCTAATGAGGCCCAGCCCCACTCAGACCCTACCTCTATGGCCCCCAGGTAAACTGAGTTTAAAACACCTGTTATAAAGAATATGTCTCTTATTTCTGTCTCAAATTTAGGATTTATAAATGCACAACCGTCATCATAATGCAATGTGTAATTTAGGCTTAGTAATGTACATACATTAATCTACAAAAGCACCATCATGTAGTCCTCCAGGCAGTCAGAGGACATTGGAAGTGTTCCAACCCACTAACAATCATCATGAATAAATTGAAAAATGCAAATTTAATCTGCCAGTCTCTCGTGGATGATCAATATCTAAATCGGAAGCAAAAAACCCTGCTCGGAGCCCCCCTAATTTTACGTAATTTACACACATCTATGTATGCAAACCAGAATGTGGTGCTAAACAACCTTTCAAACCAGTCAAAGCTTTTCTTTGTCCCTCACACACACACCAGTGACCTGGAGAATTGCAACAGGGACACAGGAACACGCTCAAAAATGTAGTTCAAATGTTGGGAACGTTAGCAAAAAAATGAGGAATTATGACGCTGATTTTAAGACATGGTTCCTCCCCACTATTTGCGGGGTTCAAGTCCAAAACCGAAAGACTAACCACCCCCCGAACCCCTTCAAACCCTCTTGGTAGCTTGACTTCACCATTCTCCTCCAATTTTGAATCAACATTTGCAATAAAAATAATTATTAGATTAAATCCAGCAACATATGCAGTTGTAGTTGGCACTTCCTTAATCACAAGCACGGGCATTACAGTTTGTTTGACGCTGATGCTGACATCTCATTAGAAAAGATTACATCCATTTCTCAATTACAAAATTGTCCATTGATGTATTTTTTCAGTCACCAAAAAGCACACGATTTATGCTGGTAAGAATAAGTGTAAAATGTAAAAAACAGAACTCTAAAAAAATATATAACAGAATTTGGGAATAAAATGCAATTAATTTATTGACCACAGATAGTGATAATTGTGGTCCTTATCCACAGTTCTTGTCTGTTATTTATCTACTAAGTACTGTTATTGGTATATTTTTATTGCTCCATGGCAAACAAGTTAGCAGTAGGTGCAGATTGTCAGAAAACAAACCCGAACAAGACCCGGTATTCATGATATACACGCTCTTAAGGATGTGCAGTTGATTAATTAATTGAAAGGGGTGTGTTCAAAAAAAGCAGTGTGGCATTCAAATACTGATCAGTGATTAATTTTGTGAAAAAACAGGTGTGACTCAGGTGGCCCATATTTTAAGGATGAAACCAGCACTTGCATTTCTCTTTGAAAGCCTGAGGAAAATGGGTCGCTCAAAACAAGGTTAAAGAAGAGCAGCGTACTTTGATTAAAAAGTTGATTGGAGAGGGGGAAACTTACAAAGAGGTGGCTGTTAGGTTCTTCAGCTAAAATGGTCTCCAATGCCTTAAAATGGAGAGCAAAGCCAAAGACATGTGGTAGAAAACGGAAGACAACTATCAAAATGGATTAAAGAATAACCAGAATGGCAAAGGCTCAGTCAATGATCAGCTCCAGGATGATCAATGACACGTCTGGAGTTACCTGCAAGTACTGTGACAGTTAGAAGACGTCTGTGTGAAGCTAATCTATTTACAAGAATCCCCTGCAAACTCCCTCTGTTAAAAAAAAAAAAAAACGTGCAGAAAAGGTTACAAGTTGCCAAAGAACACATTAACTGACCTAAAGAGAAATGGAGGAACATTTTGTGGACTATTGAGTTATTTTTGGGTCCAAGGGCCGCAGACAGTTTGTGAGACGACCCCCAAACTCTGAATTCAAGCCATAGTACACAATGAAGACAATGAAGCATTGTGGTGCAAGGATCATGATATCGGCATGTTTCAACACTATTGTGTTGGGCCTGTTTATCACATAGCAGGGATCATGGATTCGTTTTCATATGTCAATGCTATTATTTTAACACTACTGTATATTAACTTGACTGACTGGTGAAGTCAGTGCCTCCGTGGTTGAATGTTTGCATCTCACAGCACACAAAATGCTATCAAGGCACATCAAACAAAGCGTGAGATAGTAACGCTTGATGAAAAAGGATGGACAGCGGTACGCTGTATATACTATAGTGAATGCAAATTATTCTGCTAATAAAAACAGCACATATTTTTGGAAAACAATTTTAAGAAACATTTTTTTTAAATGAAATAAATACGTAAATTGGCCGCACGGTGGGTGAGTGGTTAGCACATTGGCCACACAGTCGGGAGATCTGGAAGACCTGGGTTCAAATCTCCGTTGGGCATCTCTGTGTGGAGTTTGCATGTTCTCCCCGTGCGTGTGTGGGTTTTCTCCGGGTACTCCGGTTTCCTCCCACATTCCAAAAACATGCATGTTAGGTTAATTGGCGACTCTAAAATTGTCCATAGGTATGAATGTGAGTGTGAATGTTTGTTTGTCTATATGTGCCCTGAGATTGACTGGCGACCAGTCCAGGGTGTACCCCGCCTCTCGCCCAAAGCCAGGTGGGATAGGCTCCAGCATCCCCGTGACCCTAATGGGGATAAGCGGTACAGAAAATGAATGAATGAATGAATGAAATACGTAAATTTGAGGGGGTTGTTGCAAATTGCAAAATTGTGGGCATCCGCTGTAATACGAGCAATAATGCAGACTCAAAAAGAACTGCCTTGCATGATTCATTTTGTCCTTTCTTGGCTTTTATTTTGTCAATAAAAATATTTTAGAGATTGTGTATATTAGTTATATATTATATATTTAACCTGACTCGGAAAAGAGGTAAAATTTTGGAATTTCAGGTTTTGTATAGTATTGTTTGTTGTATTTGAGTCAGTATGGTAATACTGACTCAGCCTGATGCGGTAGTGCTTTTTACAGCATCCAGCAGCTGTCAGCTTTTAAGAGGGTTGCGGGCAATGTCATTTGTAGGGTTCAAACTTTCAATGGAAACCTATGGGGCAGCATGTGGGTTAATGTGATGGAACACAAGTGGCGCTGGGCTCAGACGATCAGAGAGTCATTGATGTATTCGGGCCCACCGCTCCATCTCTCTCATGCGCTACCATTTCACTCTCCTCTAAGCAGCCATCAATTGAGGCAGTGAAGCCGTCAGTGCCCACGCTTGGCCCGCCTGTTTCTTTGCTTGACTAGCTCTGTGTGCGTAGATATCTTTAGCTTTGGAGGGTGCTTGTGTGCCGAGCCCCTTGATTGGACTCTATAGCCGTGGCCTCGGCATTAATGAACACCGCCTGTCTGCCACGGTCTCAGTCCTCTCACCCATCAATCTGGATGGAGGGAGGGATCAGTGTGGCTGGATCCTAATGGGCTCTTCTCCACATTCCTCTTCCCGCAGCATGCTCTGCCGGCTGGAGATCACCGGTCCAACCAGCTCGCCTTCCTACGGTACTGCAACTGAAAAATACCCTAATAATGTTCACATCAAAAGACCAAAAAGGAACTGGAAAACAATGAGAGATTTTAGCAATAATTGGGCAGAAAATACTCCCTGAGACATAAAACAGAAAATGCAAAGGCAGAACTGGGAGCCTTTGGATTCAACTATCATAACATAGCTGTCCAGTGAAAAAACCTTCAGAGAAGTATTAAATAAAAACACAACACAAACTACCGACATATTTTGCACACAAAAAAAAAAATCTAACATATGTCAATGTGTGTTGTTTACGCTGATTTACACACATCTTCTTAAAAACAATGTCACAAAGCTCAATGTCTGCAAAAATGCTACTGATATAGAATTTGATATTATCCTAAGACTATTGGCCAATTTAGTCACTGAATTACCATATTTTCCAGACTATGCATCACACTTTTTTTTTCCATAGTTGAGCTTGTGACGCAGTTAGGCACACAAGTTGAATGATACAGAGCATACCAGATGCTTTTTGTGACAGAATACTTTCTAATACGCTTCTACCTTGCAGATTGTGTAATGTGCAACTATAATTATATAATTGTCTGGACTGAGAAATGTGGTATTTTAGATAGCAGTGTTGTTTAATTAGGACACTGGTTATGTCTAGTTTGGACATTATAGCTGCTGTGTCAGCCACTGACTAACTAAATACACATCTGTGATTTAAAGTCTGTTTCTATTCATTTGTGAATACAGAAATGAATCTTGGGTGTTAAAATACGCCAGTTTGATACGATTTACACACTGGGATGAATCCAGGCATCATGTCACGTATTAAAAGTATGAATATAATTTTGTTTATTCATACTACTTATACGTATTATATTAAATTTTCATATTACAAATATAGGTTACTAAATACGAGTGTCTTTATTAGTGGGGAAAAAATGCTTACATTACCGGTGGCCACCGTGTGCCTCTGGTGCTCTGATAGTTTTTGTTTTGCCCTTCTTCTAACATCATTGAACTTGTGCCAGTAGGAGGGACAGAGGTGTACTTACGCCAGGCTGAGCGTAGCACAAAATTGCAAAATGTGCCTAAAACAAAGCCATTGGTTTACGGAATTAGAGCCTGTAGACTCTACTTGTACTTTTTGAGAAGTTGTACAAGAGCAAATCCTGAAAGTACAATTACATGGCACAAAACTTTCATTCTGCCTTCACTAATCTCAACTTTAAACTAATTTGAAACAGCTGCAACACTTAAAGAGCGTCTCGTAGCTTTGTTGCGGTTATATTTAATAGGATTAACGGGGACATATTGATTGTTCTTGTTTCCTGTCTTAAGATGGTGTCATGTGATTGTGCTTACTAGAAATTACCAGGAGGCGGCACAAACAGTAGAATGAGCGTACTGTAAAAAAAAATATTACCAACATTCAAATCCACAGCTATGTTTTACTCGGTCAAGGTGTCAACACAAGACATAGGAAATGCAATGCATGTAAACAAAATGGACCAAAATGTTTTCATATAAGAGGAATACTGTAAAACGCATAAATAAAACTACTACATTTTCTTCTGTGAATAAAAACCTGTGTGTAAGAAAAATATGTGGTGTAACTGTGTTAGTTACCAAAGAACAACGCAGCATCAACCGCTGATGATCATCATAGACAGGCATTGGAGCATGTTCCCATGTATCAGCGATAATAGGCTGCTAACGAGGACCTTTTGTGATAAAAATACATTAAGAACACGACTGCATTCATGCAGCATATAAGACATCACCATATTGTACGCTCACCGGAAAACCAACACATGTTGACCTATTCTACTGTATGTCCGATATTCTCCACAAGCAAAAGGAGGCCTTGCCTCTATTCTCCCATTAACCTTGGGCTTGCATTACACACATACAAAGTCGGACTCGGGTGTAGGGGGTAATGTGTACAAGTGAGCATATGCCCATCTTGTGTGGGCACAGAAAAGCACAGGGAGGTGGGGGCTCCCCTTGTGTTTGGGCTCTGAAGAAAAGAGCGCTGATGCGGTCTCTGTCCCCGACAACAGCCAGAGATTTCTAAATGAGGACAGACTACAGAAAGGGTCCAGTTAGAACATGGGCACGTGATAAGGGTACAAATAGAAGATGCTTAATTAAAGAGAAAAATTATATACACGATATCCAGTCAAACTTCGATTTTTGGATGCGTTTTGGATGCGTCTTTTTGCCCTGTACATTATCATTCTGCGGAACTGAGTCCCCAAACAAAGCACTGTACACGTCAGTGAATCGCTGTTCATGCATTTTTTATAGCGTGTCACTGCTCAGTAACCCGGCATGCGGCTAAAGAAAGTTGTGATAAAGAAGGTGAGAAACAATAAGGATTTCAATGAATAAATACATGAAAAATTAATTAAATGTCCATTTATCCTTTTAATCTATCATTTGTAATGATTTGACATTGTTTTCTGATCGTAAAAATACAGTTATTCTCTATAAAATGTATTTGTGTTAATATTTTGGGTATCTGGAATGGATTTATGGATTTACATTATTATTAGGATAAATACAATTGGTTTTTTTTGTATGTTTCGGTTTTCATCGCACCGTTGGAACAAATTAATACAAAAAAATGAAATATTTAGTATTATGTATTATATTTGTCAAGAACTATTATTGTTTCATTTTTAAATTGTTGTGTATATTTACATATCATATCATATAAAGCAATAGAAAAAGTATTTATAAAAATATCCAAAACACATTTAATCTTTCTTGGTAAATGCTTTTGTTCTGTTAACATTGGACAGCATGCAACACCATTTAATTTAGAATAAATTATAAATAAATAAATAATAATAATAAATAAATTGTTGTATACTGTATACTGAAACAAGCAAATGTATAATATCTTGAGATGATTATACTGTACATTCATATTCACATTTCTTAGTTGCAGGAGGCCCTTTGAGGGCAACCACAACTGCGATGCGGCCCACGGTAAAACCAGTATGACCTTTTGTGTAGGGCCTAACTGATTACTCGATTAGTTGAAACAAAAATCTTCAGACTAATCGACTAGCAAAATTATCATTAGTTGCAGCCCTACTCCTATGACACAACTAATATCCCCCGAGGCCGGAATGCGCCCCGCTTTGATGATGTCAGAGCTTGGAAGAGTGAGAGAACAGGTCAGTGCAGTGTCACGGACATCAGAAGCCCTCAGCATTTTGGCGAGATGTCAGCCCGGCGAGCGGTGTGCTTGTGTGACGAGGCCTGGACAGACGTGCACAGGGGCAAAATGTGACAAGGCAAGCAGAAGCAGGGATGATTAAAGCCTGCAGGAAGGATGGCGGCAGGCGGAAAGAGACAGTGGAAGAAAGTAGGATGGGAAGATCTGCATTTATTAAGAAAGATTATGAAGAGGGGGAGTAAAAAAAAGTGGTAAGAGTATCATTATAGGGAATTTATACTGTATGTACAATACAGAAGAATACACCGTAGGCTAGTTGAGGGGGTTTGTATTACCAGAGAAGGCACGGACTGAATGAAGAATTCATGAAAAGGGGTTCCTAGTACAGAAAGTGGATGCAAATTGAGCTGAAGCCTGGAGCTATAATGGCCCAGAGGCAGGATGATGAGAACTAAGTTGCAAAAATGACTGATTTACAGATGAAAAATGAGCAGAGAGTCAAAAGGGATGCTCACGTGACTTGGAGTGGCCCAGCTGAGGGTAAACAAGATGTTCCAGACTTCCCTCAACACTCAGAGCGAAAGGTGTTGTGAAGAAGAAGAAAACAGGATGTGCGTGTGCACTTCCACCATCAGAATGTCCCAGCTGAACTAGACTTGTTTTATTGTCTGTGTGGCGCGTGGTCACACACAAGAAAGATAACTCTGAATCACTGAACAATCCCTGTTTGGATTGTCATCTTTTTCACATGTAATGTAATGTAATGTGATCAGTCAAAAATGCATCATGGAGAGGACAAAATAGGCAACATTTTTCCTGAATAGGCAAAATTAACATAACAAGCCAGCAAATCTGACAAACAAGCTACTGGTAAGCAAGTTCACCAAGTTCCCAATCTCACACTACGTCTCTGAATCCATTGATAAATCTGTTGTCAAAAGCCTTGAGCATCATGGCTAATTATGCAAATAAGATGATAATGCCACGCTTGCCACAAACAACTGCCGCAAATAGAATGCAGTCCTGTGGGAACACTGCACTGCATTCACAAATCCCAACTCAATTCTAGACGACATAACAGTGCATCAGGCATTACAATGTTTTTTTTTTTTTCGTAGGCATGCCCCAAGCAACGCCCCTTCATGCACAGTACATGCCAAATAAAGCTCAAATGAAATGAAACCTGAAAGACAAACATGACATTTTTATGTCGGGAACACACCAAAAGCAGAACTGAACTGAGGCATATTCATGGTGGAGGAGTCAGTTAGTTCACTTTTTTCCGTGCCTGCACTATTTATAGTGTTGGCTCTAGTGTCTATTGTCTGGTTCTTCCTGTCTAGAATCATGCTGACAAACAAATACCAAATAATAGATCAAAAAGCATACGAGCTTTTGAGAAATGAAGTACAGCCAATATGTAAAGTTAAAAGTACACAAGCTTATAAATGATAACATGATTTCATTTATTCATCCATTAAGTTAATAAAAAATATTCAAACCACGTCTTTTTATTCATTTGCGAGGAGTATTCATTGACATCGGCCTTGTTAGATCACAGAGATCTCTGCTGCGTGCAAAACAAGTAGTGATCATGGAACACACCAAAACTCACAAATCCAAAATGACAAAAGGGGAGGTGTGGTGTGGCTCCGACGAAAGGTGCAATGCTCAGATCAGGTCCATCTGGACTGCCAGTGGGAAAGAAGTACCTAACAGTGGGTACAGACGGCCACTCCGTGTAAACCAGCATTCAGGCCAACGTCATTATGTATGTGAGGGTACATGCAAGCATGTGTCTTAGCAAAGATAAATGGATAAAAAATTTATCCATCAAGCGGACCAGTTCGGTTTGCGCAGAGTGTTAAATCCTGACAAGGCTAGCGTGGCAATGTGACTTTTTCTGTGGCTCAAATTAAACTGTGCTTTCTATTACCATGAATCTAAGAGAAAAAGGTCATAACTTCACCTGAACTGACGAATGTGATACAATTTTCGGGCCATGTTGAAAGTTCAACTACTGTCGCAAACAAAATATGAATGTGATCAAATAAAAGTGTGACCTGTACTGCAATCCAATGTATCCCTCTCACGGTGGGACACACTTATCATAATTAATCCAAGGGAATGCATAATTCATAATAAAAAAGTAGTCAGGTAAAAATGTTTTTTTGTGTTGGTAAAAACAAAAAAAAATACAAGACAGGAACTTGGAGGCATGGAATAAAATACCATTAAAACAAATGGCACTCCATATTTTAATTGTACTATATGTTCTTTCTTTGTTTTTGATATACATTAGTAAATCATCTGCCTTATTTTTTCCAATTAAAAGAGCATTGCAAATAAAATAGACCATATTTTCTGGATTATAAGTCACTCCGGCGTACAAATTACATAAATGCATCATGAATAGGAAAAAAACATAAATCAAAGGACTGTATGTAGCATTTACTGGTATTTATGACCAAGATATTATCACAGCAAGCTTTTTTTTTGCTTTTAGAAGTGTCATGAGAACATTAAATTCACAGAAAGAGACAGAGCCAGGGGGGGGGGGGGCAGCGTTTACCCCAGCAATGAAGATAAACTAAAGCTAATGAAGCTGAAGTAAGTGGGGTTTTTTTTCAAGTATATGGTTACAGTAAAAATGTACCTGTTTAAATGTCCGAATGTTCTTGAAGAAGACACTTTTAATAAGTAATATGAAGCCTGGACACATCCTGGTGTGTACAAACATACCCAACAGCCATATTTTACCACCAATACTTTTGTGTTTCCAAATTAATTGAAATAGACTGAAAAATATTTGTGTGTATTTAGTTAGATCATTGCTATCACTGCAGCTACAATCTCTACACTCGTCATAATTACAAAACGACATTTCTCCGTCCCCAGGTGTAACGTAATTATAGTTGCACATGACTTACAGGCACATAGTTTCAAAGGCAGAAATGTATTGTGTAAGAAAAAGTAACCGGTGTAGTCTGCATCATTCAATTTGTGTGTCTAACTTTGTCACAAACTCAACTCAATTTATTATTTCAGCCACCAGGTGTTGCCAAATAACCAGCAAGCAACTTTCTTTAACTTAATGGCAGCACATTAAGTTAAATTACATACAATTATTCCTTGTTTATCGTGATAAATTGGTTCCAGACGCACCCGTGATGAATTAATTTACGCAAAGTAGGATTCCTTATTTGTGAATGGAATACTTTTGTAGCTGCAAAAGCACAGAAACCTGTTTATGACCTTGTAAATGAGTTTTTAGCATTGAACTAAGACCCCTAGTACCTTCACACTTACTCAATATAATAGACATACTAAAAGTAAATAAGCCAGGCAACAAGACATAAATGAGGCTCCAGCTTATGTGTGTTGCTATAAATATGTTCCCTCGTAGAGCAGATTGGCAGGTGGACAGCAAGTGACATTGGGGCTTCAGAGCTGAGATTGATATAGGTTAACATAGGTTAAGTCCTTAGCAGTAGCCCAAGTTTTTATTAGGAAATTTTACTAAGCATTTGTGCCCCAATAAAGGGCCAAGACAGGTGTGTGTCTCACCGAACATTAAGTAGCATTATGGACCTAATGACCGGTCATTCACAGCGTATCATCCATCATTCACTACATATGATCTTTGAATGCATCTTGTAAATGCCTTATATCTGTATTTGACTTTATTTTGACATTTGTATGTTAGAACATGCTTAATTGAGGCAAGTGCTTTAATATACATGTATATATTTTTTACCAATAATAGGCCATGTTCAACCACAATTTCATTTTATCATTTATTAACTGATATATTTTTTCAAAAACTGTTATAGGGTGTCGCCGCAAAATCTGAACTGTACCATGGTGAAGGACAACTACACTACTATTACCATTTGTAACATTATTAGCAGTCGTAAGAGTAGTACTGGTAGTATCCAAATATAGACGTATTGTTCATATATCGTAAATCAAAAGCTTTAATTTCTATTATGAGAGACATAATTTCTGCACCACTTCTCTTCAAACGGGTTGCAGAAGCAGTCTGCTGCCTCTCGCAGTTTGGTCAGCACAGTAAGGTCATCGCACAAACAAACACGTTCATGGGAAAAAACAACTACAAAAAAAAACCATCGGCTGTATGAGAGCTCTCCCAGCCTTCCATATATGTGATTTCACTGCTGGCCAGCAGCATTACGCTGATGCAGCCAAGCGCAGCCAATCCTGGACGCACACTCTGTCAGCCACAGTAAGTAAGTAAGCGCTGCATTGCCAGAGATATGGCGCTACAAAACTGTGCCTCACACCTAATGGGAGGGTATACAGCCATGGAATGTGACCACATTTGATAAACAACAGAGGGTCAGGAGGCAGTTTGTAGTTTTATGAAGTTATTCTGACAATTCCGATTCATCACACTGACACAATCCACTGGGCGTCGTGTAAGACGGGGCGGAAAAATGAAAAACAGACGGTGTCAACTGCAGACGACGAGGCGAGACTTAAGAAGGCTTTATGAGAATGTAGCTAGACACAACGGGAGATGTAAACAGAAAAGATGGTAACAGTATATGCAAAGTTATCTTGCACGGTGAGACATTCATTAAAAGAGACTTTATTCGTTATTCTTGACTGTTACATGGATTACTAAAATACAACAGACAATCCTAGGGAATATAAATTGTGTGTGTGTTATTATCCTGCCTTTACCATAGCTGCAATCAGCCCAGTGAATGGTGTTTAAAACTCAATTAGAAGAAAGCTGGGTCTTTCTTTTAATTAACAGTTCATTTTGAGGGGAACTAATAACTTGGTGTATATAATGGCTCAGTAAGATCAATCATCTGATTGCAGTTTAATATAGAACATACATGTGCAGCTAGTATGTAATCTGCATTTGTATTTGTATGTGTGTGTGTGTGTGTGTGTGTGTGTGGTTCGGGGGGTGGGGCTGTGTGCATGTCTGTTGAGCTAATTCTGTATAAAGACAAGTTACACTTCCTGATATGAGTATTCCAAAGCATGTGCTAATACCTGTGATGATACATGATTTGTATATTAAATACAAATTATGATAATATATTATTTTGTAATTAGCAAATGCATATTCTTTGTAAACATTTTACTACCCACCAAAAAAGGCAGTGTGTTTTAATCATAATGACGCCGGACCACTGTATTAAAATAATATAATAAAATATAATATAAAATCATGGTATAAGTTAAATTTGCATTTAATGTGTCAAAGCAAGTCTGTCAAAAATGTTAAGTTCTTAAAAATGGACATTGAGGCTGCACTCCGACAGGCATTGCGGCACAGCAATGAAACGCTGTTCTCATGGTGACAAATTTATTCAGGCTTTGCTGCAAATAAAAGTGATTTTGCTTTTTGTCTGCAGCTTGTCAAAGGAGCATCGAGCTTGAATCAGAAACAATGGAACAACCATTGTTGTTAACAAATAAACAGACCGTCTTGTTTACAGGTCTGTTCTGTTGAAAATATGACAAGTTCAAAGCTTCACAAGGCAGACCCAAGCGTTTTGTGATAAGCTGTAATTCAAGACAACGAGTAGCATCCAAACTAGGGGTGCACAACAATCAGACCAAGAATTATCAGGCTGATATGAGGAATTATGACATCATTCGTCCGTGTCCGTGCAAAACAAAAGTCCAGTAATGCTGAAAGGAATCTAAAAAAGTGAACACCTCTAACTAGCTCAGGTGGATGTTGTTTGTTGGCAGGCGCCCAGTGAGGCAGACAGCAGACAGGGTCCTTTGTGGAAGAAGCATGTGTCCGCCGTAGTGTTGGGTCACAAATGTCGCCTGCTCCAGCAGCCTGCCCCGCACAACTCATTCCATGCACCACCACTACTTGCCCACGTGCCCCAAAGCAGCAGAGAAAACAAGCGTGTTTTAGTTATGTGGTTTTGTCTGATAATAGGATTAAAATATGGGTCACGCAATTATTACAAACAAACCCTACGTCTCGATAGGATATTTTACCCGGAGCTTCTGGCAATCCTCTAGTGCCAAAGTCTTGCCAAGCTGCGACAATGTTAAGTTTAAGTTGCTTAAACGATGCTGGCTGCTGCTGCTAACCTTAGACAAAGCAGAAAAACCAGGAAGAAAGGCTGGCATAGAAAAACACACTTAGTTAATATCAGCCGCAAGCTAAATTAAGAAACCACCATGCATGACCACAGAACAAATCAGCTATGAAACAGACGTGTGTGTGTGTGTGCGTGTGTGTGTGTGTTTGAGGCAGGAGATGTTTGACTCTTTGAAAAGATGGCATGGTCGTCGTTCTCTGAGGGCCTGAAATTCCTTTTACACGCCTCACCACTTGTTTGCTTGGAAAGCCCAGGATGCTTTACCACAGAATTCATCCGTGGAGATTGTTGATGCGTGCTTTTTTTACCTCACTCAAACACACTCAAACACACACACATACTCACGCACACACACACACAAGCATTTAATGTGCCTGCCCACATATCACTGGCATTTCTTTTCGAAGAGTCTTTAAATTACCACGCATATTAGTGAAGCAGTGCCAAGACCCCTTTTTATTACTGCTCTTGATCTGAAGAATTTAACTGGTCAGCGGTTGCCACCACTCCCGTCTATTCCTGTGCTCTCTGCTCAAAATCTCTGCTTTATCCCTTCATATTTACCCGTGCTTATAGAATCAGACCATAACTCAAAACCAGCATCATGAATTAGACCCAATATTGGAATATGTTGCCAAAAATATCTAATCAAAATGTGTCACAACAAAATCACATACACTGTGTTCTTACTGGTCAGAACACAGTCTTACTGGTCCTGCGGGTGCAGGAGCATAAACAGGAAGAATGCACCCATTAACGGGATGATCTACAGTACACCAGCAAAACATCCGGGTGCACAGGGACATCATTTGAGCGTATCTGTTCATACTACTTGTCGCCATTATGCAATTTGGATGCATTCCGATTTGTTTTGGAAAACTGATGGGATTGAGGTTGAATCGCTTTCTCACCGCAACTTGGAACTCTAGAGTTGGTTTGATCCACTACTGAGTTCAATTATGGGGGTTCACACTCGTCGTTTCTGATCAGACGGGTCGAGATTTCAGTCTACAACAGTCAACATTTGTATTTGAAAATCTAGAAAATGTCCCAGTAAAATCTGTACCCGGCCTAATTGAGTCTGTAAATACAGTGCTCCCTCGTCGATCACAATTCACTGGTTCCAGAGCCGACTGTGATAAGTAGGATCACACATTTTCATACTTAGAGCATAGAAAAACTGTTTATGGCCCTCTAAATATGTTTTTTAACATTATTACAGCCCTCTAGAAAAAAATAACACTCCAATAGTCACCTTTACACTCATATTACCCAATACATTGTTGTTGACATAAACAAATAAACCATTTAAGACATAAATGGGGCAACATTTAGACTCACATACTTTAGTATTGGGTAAAGTCCCTCTTTTTTTACTTTAAGTTCTGTACACTATTTCCTGGAGTGGCTGTTGTTTCATCAACGTGATATAATGGCCCTTAAGTGCATTACTATTTTGTTCATGTTGCTGTGATGTAAATTGTTGATGTTGATGTAAATGTGGTCCAGTGCAGGATAGCTGAGTGGGAGAAGGGGGACCGGAAAGACCTGCGTTCTGTTGAACTGCACCGCGTCTTCTCCGCCCTCCTTCCTGTCCACAGGAGTAAAAGAAATTGTGACGTGCTTACGCGCACCTTCTGTAATCAAAGCCGCACGCTGACTGTGTCAACATGGTAGACAAAGCTGGGAGCGGGTGAGAAGTGGAAGGTCGGCCCTTTAAAGGCAAGCAGCGCGAGCCAAAGACAAAACACCCTTAACCCAAAGACGTGCGCCCACAGAACGTGCAGATGACACCCTCAACTCCTGAGATACAGCCGGTAAGCCATCAAGTTAGCGCGTGTGTATGGGAGTCACTGTGCACTGTGAGAAGAGAGGCAGTCACCAGCACCAGGAGTGGGAGGGGCTAAATGACGCCTCTGGAGTTAAAATAGATTATACAGACTGAATATGATTATAAAAGCTCAGATAATACTACTGTGTTGATTTAATTTGAATAAGAAATAATTTAAAAGTGAATTTAGTTACTTGTGGTGAAAAATTTGTTTTTGCACCAATTGCATGAATTCTGAAATATACAAAATTTCACTTGAAAGCTAAAATTATATTTGAAAATGTAATTGCAAAGTGTATTATGGTATGGAAAAAAAGAAAATATGCCATGGGAAAAAAAAAGAAATACAAATACTTATATTGTATTTTCTTTTTCGTGCTTTGAGGTTTTTCATCTGCTGCTACTGTAATGATGATGCTGTCAGAAGAAAATAAAACGACAAAAGCAAGATAGTGAAGTCCTGTTTTTTCAAGTTAGAGAGACATGCTTTTCGAAGTGGAGAAATCTGCACAGGAAAAAAAATGACATCTGGGGTTCAAGTTGTAGTTTTAGCTTGCCGTTGGTAACGGCCCCAGCAGTAGGGATTATTGTGGCCATTGTGAGATAAATCAAACCCGAAATAAAGCCTGTTGTTCTTGCAATTAAGCCTGGTGTCCCACAAAAAATTAGACACAAAAAAATTAAATTTCCTGATATCTAGTGACCTATTTTCTTTGAATGTGTCTTGTGAATGCCTTATATTTGTATGGTAGAAAAATTTGGGAAAATAATGTTGTAAAAAATGTATTAATATATTTTGAAAAACTGTGATAACGATAAGTGCGAAGTGGCAAGGGTTTACTGTAATGGCATATTTGACTCGACTGTGTTTGAACTTGGTCCTTTCGAACATACCGAAAACCTTGATAGTATATGCACTCACCTGCTGTTCTGATCTACATGACTCAAACGGCAAATGCAAGCTCTAAAAGGAAGGCATGAAACCAACACAGCACAGAGAAATCAACAGTTTGCGTTCAAAACCCTGGAATTAAAAGTTATGATTCCTGGGTTTTTACTGGGTTCACTCCAGTAGGAAGGTCTAGCCATGGTGGGGAGCGTGTGGCTGGTGTGATCTTCTAATCCCAGTTGAGACATGACCAGCAGACAAGCTAACAAAAAGAGGCTTGGTCAAGAGTTAGTGGAATTACAGCAAAGCCTATCCTCTGTTATGCTAAGCCCCGAGACAATGATTATCTGCAAATGCAATGTTTCCTCTGTGATAAACATGGCCAAAGAGCGCCTCAATTAGGGCGCACATTGTCAAAGGAGATTGGAGAAAGGCGATGCTTTAATGACACAAAAAGAGCAAACATGGAAGAAATGGAGGTTTGAAGCACGTTGTGAATGAGCTAGTATTCCAATGGAGAGGGCCTGAACCATGACCTTGCTACAAGGTTGCTCCTCAAAAGGACGAATACTGCAATTGTGCACATAATTAGCTCTCAAATTAAGACAGACTAAAAGCATTTTCCTTAATGACAAGGGACAATGACAGTTAATATCACTCGATGGTGTTGTACTTGGTTGCAAGATAAGAAGGAATGTCGCTGAAGGTATCACACTGCCTCATCCATACCCTTTGTCAGCATAACAGATTAGACTAGATTACGACCTGATTTGTTACACCTTTATATTTTCTCATTTCAGTTTTATATTTTGCATTTTTACGTTCAAAACACCACTGCCATTGACAAATCCAATGCCGATCGCCCGCAGGTCGACAGAACTGTACCAGGATGGCAGCGCATGTTTTAAGGTTCAAAATGTTAATTATTTGAACATGAAGAGTTGGAGAGCAACCACTACACGGCATGAACCTGTGAGAATTCTCAAAATACTCCACAGTTCAAGATACCTTAGAGCTTATCTTACCGAGTTGATGTGCCAAATGTCGGCTCTTTGCTGTTGTCTCAAGTTAAAAGGAAACTTAAAAAGCCAGCAAAAGGAAATGTTTTCCGGTTGGTCTCATAGCCATTTCACACATGGATAATTGGGAGTCTGGTAAAGCCTACTGTAGACATCATGAACAAAGTACATCGCACTGGTTCACACTACTGGTCTGGTCTATCATTATTTTCTTTTATGGTGTAAGCGCTCTTCCTCCATTTCTCCATTGATCTCTCCCACATCCTTCATAAGATAATAGACCTTGCACTGCCGTGTCATCTATTAGGGGTTCTTATATCTCGCTGTCAGGATGATATACTGTTGGTCTCTGGAAGCCCTGCGAAAAGTAACTAAAAGTCACTTTCTCTGGCATTAATAAGTTTGTAAAATGGGTCCATTTTTTAATAGATAAAAAAAATTTTTCCCTGTAAAAAAAACCCAAGTGAACTAAATTGCTTCAAAACAAACCAGAAAATCTATTCTCTTATTGGTCGCAAAATAGGCAAAAGTCTGGTGCATAGAGAAGGGCAAGCAAAAAGCGCCAAATCTTATTAGACAAAAAAATCCCAATTCATGTTTTCCCCCCCCCCACGGTCTGTTTTAATTATTGAGAATTCTGTTCATTACATTTTATTTTATCTTATTTTTACCAAAATAGTGTGTGTGATTATTGGGTTAGATAATAAAAGGTCTGTTAAATAAATGCAAAAACCTACATTAACTGATGCAATACATCAATGGACAATTTAGCTCAGTAATTGAGAAATGAATGTAGCTTGCCTAACTTCAAATCAAATTATGGAACGGATCGAGTATGAAACTAAAACAATAGTCTAAAATGAGCGATTTCAATAAACATTATAAGCAGTTGATATTTACATAATGCAAGGAAGAAGAGTCCTGAACTACTGTGTACCCAGTGCTACGTGTAATCACTACTACACCTAATAACACTTGTCTGTAAATTGCCTGTACTCACCCACAATCCAACTATGTTCTGTTCTATGTATATATTATTGTATGTATTATTATTTATTATGATTATCATTCATTATAATTTATGAATACATTATACATTATCATCAATTATTAATACATTATTAATTATTAATACATTATAATTCATTAACACCATATAATTTATTTACCATGACAAGGACATTGACTACTACTTAACACACTGTCACATTACCTTACTTATGCATTTTAAACTTTCTAAATGCATGAAGTGAACAAGTGTATTGAAATAGCGGAAAATCCTACGGGGGTAGGATTGAATAAGCTTTGCTTTTTCCTACTGCTTTCGAACATGTAGAACTGTCAATTGTCTTTAGTGACGTATTCCAATGTAGTTCATATGCATGTTCAAGTAAAATTAAACCATTACCATAACTTTTCTAATGGAATGTATATAATATATAAGTGTCACTTTTTGAATGAAATTACTAAATTAAATGAACTTTTTGGTCATATTCTAATTTATTGGGAACTACCTCTTTAAGTAACTGTGACGATAAGCATGGGCCAGTTACTTGTTTCAAAGTCTAACCTGGTATAAAAAACTTAGTTTCAAAACTACAAAAATTGTCCATCATACCCTCCCTGTGGTATACCATTTTAGAGCTGTAATTAAAACACAGTGAAACCATGATATTTTTGGCCAAGGTGATCGTCAGAATCTTATACCTGTTCATGGTTAGTGGTGGTTCACCACAAATAAAAAAAATATTTTTTCATTATAGTTATATTGTTTGATTTTAATTATTTTTTGATTATTTTTTTGTAAGATTTGGCTCTCTCATATTCACATTATAACAATGTAAATGAATGGCTCGGTGTTACAACTCCGTCTAATAAACGACATTGTAAGTCTGCATTGCCAGGAGTATTTCACCTTGCATAAGGCACCTTAATTTAAACAAATCTCATTCATGTATTTGCCAGTTAGGGTTGGACCACTTAACTAACTACGGGCAAATTGAGTTCATTTGAAACCACACTGAGACATGAACTGCTTGATTTGGTCCACACACAAATTTGACAAGCGTCATGGACACTGACAATGTCCAGGAGGACTCTTGCATGATAAAGACAGCAACACAAAAAAATTGGAGCGTGAAAGGAGGTGACAGCCTATGATGAGGCACCCATGAGGCTACAAGACAGCGATACCAGACACAAATGGTCCCCTGCTGATTTGTCAAGGACTTTGCCATAGGTAAATGCCAACGCTGCCTCTCATACTGGCTACTAAATCAGGAGTAAAGGTCATCTACAAAACTACTGAGGTAGTTGCGTGTGCAAAGGAAACACGCTGGTAACGTTTTCTGACAACGGGCGGGTTGCAAACAGGTCCCTTTTGGTTTAAAAATACTACCAAAGTAGCAGCCGCAGTTTTTGTAGCTTATGACCTCATAAAATGAAAAGACAGCAGGCCGAAAAGAGTGACAAAGAAATGGATGTGAGTAAAACACTTGGGTATAAGAGGACCCTTTGTTCTTCTATCCACCCGGGACTAGTAAACCAGAAGCATTAAAAAAAAACATTGCAATTTCAAGAGATTCTCACAATGCATGCCGGGCCTTAACGAAAGGGTACCAAGCGACTGAACTTTATAAAAAATAAAAAAAAAATGACGTTCTAGTGCGTTCTACCATCGGTCACTGCTAGCAGAAAAGAAAGCACCCTTTTTTTCCAGGTCTGCAATGATTTATTTTAGAAGTCATGTGAAAATAGAGGGGGGGAAGGGGGGAATCAATCTCTTCCTTTTTATGGAAACATTGTGGTGGCAAATAAGGGAGCAAATGAGCTGTGAGCTGTCATGTCAGTAACACATGTAACATTTCATGTAAACATTACAAATAATAAAACTACTACATAAAATACAAGCGTCTATAACAGACACAGGCACAAGACCTGTATTGATATTTCTGCATTAGACGCAATATCTTTGCGCAAGGCCTGCTCTATTAGTGCTATAAATTTATTTTACTGCACAAATCAATAGCAAACACATTGGGGAAAGATACGCATCATGGTAACAGAACACCTAAGACCAAGAATTATCACGAAGCAACAAGGGACAGCATTACAAGTTCCAGACAAGTCAAATCCATCAAGTTAATACACTTTAAATTGAATCAGTTGCCTCGCAGCGACAAAAGATGTGCAATATTACTGATGCCAGTTAAAGCACTGTGATATGTTTTTTTGAGTGCTGTTGCATTCAGCAACGAAGTCAATCACATTTCTCATTCTGGAAAAAAGTAATTGTTGCCATAGACTGTGGTGAGGTGCCACAGTCTATGGCTGTCTATGCATGTTCTCCGCGTGCGTGCGTGGGTTTTCTCCGGGTATTTCGGTTTGCTCCCACATTCCAAAAACATGCATGTTAGGTTAATTGGCCACTCTAAATTGTCTAAAGGTATGAATGTGAGTGTGAGTGGTTGTATGTCTGCCCAGCGATTGACTGGCGACCATTCCAGGGTGTAGCCCGCCTCCCGCCCGAAATCAGCTGGGATAGGCTCCAGCATACCCGCGACCCTAATGAGCATAAGCGGTATAGAAAATAGATGGATGGATGGACTGTGTTGACATACAGTGTGAGAAAAAACTATTTGAACCCCAAATGTAAGTTTTGTAAGTTTGCCCACTAACAAATAAATGATCAGTTTATAATTTCAATGGTAGGTTTATTTGAACATTGACAACAATGACAAAAAAATCCAGAAAAATGCATTTTAAAAAAAGTTATAAATTAAATTCCATTTCCATTAAGGAAACAAGTATTCGATCCCTTTGAAAAACGTGCTTCAGTACTTGGTGGCAAAACCTTTCTTGGCAATCACAGAGGTTAGCCGTTCTTGGAGTCATAGACAGCATTCCTCCTCCTCCAAACACGGCGAGTTGAGTTGATGCCAAAGAGCTCAATTTCGGTCTCATCTGACCACAACACTTTCATCCAGTCTTCCTCTGAATCAGTCAGATGTTCAGTGGCAAACTTCAAACGGGCCTGTAGATGGATTTTCTTGAGCAGGGGGACCTTGTGGGCACAGCAGGCTTTCAGTCCTTCACGGTTTAGTGTGTTACCAACTGTTTTTGTGGTGACTATGGTCCCAGCTGCCTTGAGATCATTGACAAGTTCCTCCCGACTGGTTCTGGGCTGATTCCTCACCGTTCTCATTATCTTTGAAACTCCACGAGGTGAGATCTTGCATGGAGCTCCAGACCGAGGGAGATTGGCAGTTAATTTATGTTTCTTCCATTTGCGAATAATTGCACCAACTGTTGTCACCAAATGGCGATGGTCTTGTAGTCCATTCCAGCCTTGTGTAGGTCCACAATCTTGTCCTTGACATCCTTGGAAAGCTCTTTGGTCTTGGCCATGGTGCAGAGTTTGGCATCTGGATTGATTGATTGCTTCTGTGGACAGGTCTCTTTTATACAGGTAACGAGCTGAGAGGGCTGCCAATGTCAGCTCGTTACCTGTATAAGATCCACCTGGGAGCTAGATATCTTGCTGACGAATAGGGGATCGAATACTTATTTCCATTATAGAAATGCAAATTAATTTGTTAACTCTTTTTGAAACGCATTTTTCTGGATTTTTTTTTTGTCATTGTTGTCTCTCAGTGTTCAAATAAACCTACCATTGAAATTATAGACTGATCATTTCTTTGTTAGTGGGCAAACTTACAAAATCAGCTGGAGTTCAAATAGTTTTTCCCCCACTGTATATTTAACTATTTGGGGTTTTAAAAACCCCGAGCAATCCTTGATTTTTTTTGTGTGAAATTGAAACAGTCAGTGCTACTGACAATGATTAATTGACGTTTGAATACACTGACAAAGATTGTTTTCCTTTTTTTTTTCCCATAAACATCCATCCATTTTCTATCCCACTTATCCTCATCACAGTTGTGGAGGTAGGCTGGAGCCTATCCCAACTCACTCCGGGCAAGAGGCGGGGTACACCCTGAAATGGTCGTTCCAAAAACATGCGAAAATAACATAGTAAGTTTGCTGGTATGGACTGGAACACACAATGACATTATAGCTTGCGTTCTTACCAAATCCCATTTCAAATTTGAGAATTATACTGCTGTTGGAATACTGCCATAACTCAAAGGTGAGACTAGTCCAGTGGTTTTTACTTATTTTATATCATGGCCTCCCTAGGGGACAAAAATGTTTTCATGCTCCCCTTGATTTAAAATACTATTGAGAAACTGCAACTATCTATTTATCTGTACTGTACAGACTGAACATGAAACGGAAACCATAAAAATGCAGAAATGTGAAGCATACAAATGTAATCAAGACTCAAACTGTATGCAGAGTATGCACTAACATTTAAAGTACTCCCTGCTTCTCGTGCCCTCCCTTGACAGTTCACCGCAACCCCCCAGGGGCACCACTATTTGAGAAGCACTGGGCTAGTCTAACATCGTGTTCGCTGATCTTACAGTTATAATTGCATCCTGGAATACTGTTTTTTTAGTCTAATCTCAGCTAAATAAGCTTCCCGATAATGTATAATGTGCCTTGGTACGCAAATAAAGGGTTAATGATCAAGTTTCCAAAAAGTTTTTTTTCTAAATTCCTTGAGGTAATCAACACATCTAAGTGTGCTGGAAAGTGTTGTACAATAATTTTATTCGATATTAGATTTATTTCGTGTTCTGCTGCATCCTGGCTACTTGTCTTAAAGATTCTCTACAGTGATTTCCAATATTTCCCAGAGTGCCTTTCAACAAACCCACCTCGCAAGTGGTTGTTCAATGGAGCAAACTCGTCTGTGATGTGAAAGACATTGTAATTGGGAGAACCAAGCATTGTGTGCTTGATTTTGTATAGTAAGTGTTTGTGCTACCAAAAATGGCGGAAAGTAAGTGAAGTCAGAGATTCGGGTTGAGATTTAGGTTTTTGTTATTATTATTATTGTTATTATTATCGTGTTATTACCGTGGTTATATATGCATGTTGCGAGATCATTTAAATCTCCAATAAAAGCCGGTTGTTCAAGTCCAGTGCTTTGGTGGAGCTCTCACTAAACAATTAATTACAATTAAATAATTACCAAGTACAATTAACACCCAGTGACCAATGTACAACACTACATCATTCACAGGTTGGTGGTCTTAACGGCTTAGTGTATTTGTCTTTTAGTTAACATATAGATGTTTTTGCTTGAAATGCTCAATTTGGGCAAAGAAATTAGTACAATTTGTTTAAATATTCATATTTTGACTAATACTGTTTGAAAAACCGTAATAGAGTGAGGAAGCGATGTTCGAACCACGATGTAGTGAGGGACGACTGTAAAGACCTGTACTTGAATACTTCCTCTGTATTAGATCAAAACATGCATTTATTCTTAAATTACAAGTTTTTCCCAACTCTCCTGTTTTCGTATATTCTGTTTTGAATTTTTGCCAAAATTTTACCAAGGTGCTCATACACTGTCTCAGTTTTTTGTACAGTATGGATGTAAGTTGTTGTATTTTACCCTTTGTATCGATAGCGTTGCTTGTTTATTCAGCGGACCGTAGTTTAGTTTACACAATTCTATGGTGTAAGGCTTTAAGGCTCATTCATTTGGCAAACTCAAATGAGAGCACAAACTATTCTGTTTGCTGCCAAAGAAAGAAGAAATCAAAAAAGCTAATGTTGTGAAAGGGGTCGCAAATAATAGAAGAAGTTGTTATCAGTCCGCTTCACACCGAGTGCCAACAAAAGTCAATCCAACCATTTTCTATGCAGCTTATCCTGACTAGGGCGCGGGGGTATGCTGGAGCCTATCTCAGCTGACTTCGGGTGAAAGGCGGGGTACACCTTGGACTGGTCGCCAGCCAATCGCAGGGCACATATAGACAACCATTTACCCTCCAATTAATACTTGTGGAAAATTTAAAGTCGCTAATTGACTCCACACACAGATGCCCAACCAAGACTCAAACCCAGATATTGTCTATAAAATGTAATTTGTTATTGTTTGTGGGTGTCTGGAATGGATTAATCAATTCAAATGATTTCCTATGGGTTGGTTTTCATGCGTTTCAGTTTTTATCTGACCTTTTGGCATGAATTGAAAACAGAAATCGAGGTTTGACTGTATTGTCATTATTCATTAAGCTGCACACTGCAACTCACCACAGACTAAAACCTGACCATGTTCTATTTGGCTTTTTGTTTCTTACATAACCACAAACCTGTCAAATGACATTCATGACGTTCTGCACTGTTTGATGAATGTTTGCGACTGCCGGGTATGTAGACAGAGTTTGCCCTACATTCACAAGGTGCTTGCGGTTTGACTGTTTCCCCACTATCCTCCACAGCGCCACGCTGGTCCAGCCACAGAAATCCAATCAAGCCAATCCTTTACGATCCTTCCTCGTGGTGTCTCTTGGAAAGCAGCACCTCCATATGCCACACACAGATATAAAAATAGATTGAACTTTGATGTAGCCATTGAGATGCACAATAAACACCTCACTCCCTTTAAGCCTGGTGTCCACATGCTAAATGAAACGCCGGATCCCTTCCAGCTTGTATTTGAGCTGACCGGGAATTCTGACCTCTCAATAGAGGTCACTGAGATGAATTTACCCCTCAGGGATCAACAGTGTGGGCACTAAAATTCACAAGCACCCTTTCCAACACTGCAAACCAAACCTCCAGGCAGCCAGACAGGGGACAGTAACATAAAAAGCCCACGGTGCCTGCGAGTCGGGTAACATAGGCCTTTCATCGTAGTCCAAGTTCCACCTTTGTGGAGCATGGAGTTCACCCCATCCTGGACTTATGTCGTGGGTGCAAGCAGGCCACCCAATACCACTCAGATTCCAGTCTCAAATAATAATTGTCTGCCAGTACAGTAGTAGTAGGTGGAGTGGGTACAAAGAATTTGGGCATCCCCTAGAAACCTTTACGACAGTCAAGAGCTGCTGCACACAGAAGCAGGTCCGTCACACAACCTTTCTACCAAAGTGTGTACAATGAACCCATTCAGTCATGTGAGAGCATAGTGTGGCTGTTCTGTGTCACTGGACATTCTGTGTCCTGGGTAAAGACCGATTTACCAACCGTTACTCTGTTCATAATGGTCAGCGTCTATGGTCCCAGTTTTTGTTTTTTCCCATTAGTGAGAGAAGGGTTCAGAGAGACTGGGTGATCGGACTGTTTGCGCCTCAAGCTGTGCAGCTGTCCCAGTTATTACCTCTCTGGTTTCCTCTTCATCCCCATCTGCCTCTTTTTGCCCTGTGCATCTATGCGCCACCCAACCGTGGATGCCACTAGTGGGTTTATGCTCTCAGGTCATCAGCCTGATACTATAAAGAGTTCTTCAAAGAGGGATGCAGGTCAGGGTCTCCTAGCAGTTTCGTAAGCTCAACAACTTTGTGTGTTAAATGCAAAGCAGACAATCTAGTATTTTGTCAGGAAAATTGAGTTTTAGCAGAATTATCCACAGTCCTGGTCGAATCTGATTTTTAAAAAATCCTAGGGGAAACCCTGTAACGGGAGTAGTATGTCAAAACAAAACAACTACGTACATAAAATATATTTGTCCCGATAACATTTGTTATCAAACATTACAGATATTTTATATGACAAATGGAATGGATTATGCAAAAGACAATGCAGCTGAAGTCAAGAAAATGTATTAAATAGGTTTCAACAATGGTCACATTTTACAATTCATCATGAAATAGTAATTTGACAAATGTACGTTTTTGGAGTGGAGGTCATGACGCAAAGTGACTTTTTTTCACCATAACTAGCTACATGCGAACGAATAACTTTTGCTATAAGCATCTTACCGTTGGGTTAGTTTAACCGTAATCTGAATAATAAAGATGAAAGTAGCAATATTCTTGTGTAACTGTGGACATCTGTTCTATGCTTACTTTGCCGCGGAGGCACAACAGCGAATCAGGAGGGGGCTTAATGTCACCTGACTGATGTAATACAACATTTACAGTATGATGTGGACCCACACTGCCTTTGAGGCCACCATAATGGGCACCCCTGATAGAGCATATACTGTATGTCCATCATGCAATGTATTATTCAACATTGTTTACACATTATAGAAAAAATAATCATTTTTAAGGTGTGGCGGTTTTTATTTTGCAAAATGATCATATTTCAGCTGAATATACAAAAATTTAAGCTTCAGCACAATGTAGTATCACAACAGGTGCTTTCAGTTGCAAATGAACCTTCACACACGCAGCATTTGGATGCTTACAGCAGTATTTCTGGACATCTCAAGCGGGTTGAGAACGGAAAAAAATGTCACAAAACCCACTTTGCCAGCTGCAGCAGCAATAACTCCTCTGGAAACACACGGCACATGTAAGCCAGCACACGCACCAACAAAAACACATCCTCTCTGATGAAAGGACACTGCGGGCTGTGCAGCTTCCCTGCTGGGCCACACAGCACCAGGGCAGCACATGCTTTGGAGGAGCCATCCAAGTCATAACCACTAAAACATACTGTATGTGTCAAACTCATGCCATGGAGGGCTGAGACACTGCAGGTTTTCTCCCCAACCAATCTCTTTAATTGATGAGCACCTTCCCTCAAATTGAAGGTGTTTATCATTAAAATCACCTGCTTTAGTTACCGGCTGGAAAGACACTCTGCAGGGTTTCGGCCCTCCATGGCACGGGTTTGACACCCCTGCTCTAACAGATGTGAGCTAAAGGCCCACTAGAAGCCATCCTTCCTACCAAATACACATTCAAACACCCTGACAGTTGTAGCTAAAAATACGTGAGCTTAAATTAGGTAATACCAAATCTTCTAGAGGTCCAACCTCAGCAAAATCAGCCTTGATTCAAAAGCAAGGTGACCAAATGGGGATCAATTGGAACTGTATATGCCCAGCTTTAGACAGGCAGATGGAAAGGAAGACCTACTGGGGCATTTTCCTGCTCTACTGCCAGAAAACGCTATCACCTTGAATCAGGCCAGCCATCTCAAGCTGAGAGCCAAGATCCTCTCAGACTCGGCCCGCATTTCTCCATGGAAACCTGCCCCTCAGTCAGCCTATGATTGGCTCTTATGATCACTACACAGACACTCTGTCTTCTAGTACTGATAATAAAAAGGAATGAATAGGAGAGAAAAACGCTTTTTCGTCCGATTTTTGTCATCTGAAATGCTGCAGTCTGCTACCTTGAATGAAACAAACAAGTATCCGCAGTCTGATTTACCGCAGATGAGCAAAGTATCCTTAAGAATCTCTAAGTCATAAACATCTTAAGGGACTCATTGACATACATACATACATACATGTTTTACCGCTTATGCTGTTCAGGGTCACAAGGAGTACGACACGCTCGTATTCACAATCTCATCATTATACCGTATATTATTATTATTGTTATTATTGTGCCTTAGAAGACAAAATCTGCAATCACCATACGACGACGTGTGCATGTTAGGGTGAGGCCTGCTTAATCAATTAAGCCCTCAGATGATCGTTTAAAATATTGATCTACTGACTGACTGTTTATTCATCATGTATTGCAGGTGAGGCAAATGGAGAATACCGGGGCTGTTGCTGTCGACTTATTTACAGTCCAAAAATAACAGAAGCATTCATTTGATCGACACAACAGTCAAAACAGGAGTTTAAAACACTAGTGGAGAGATTCCAACATCTCATTGAAAATAATGTTTAAAAAATAATATATTCATCTATAATTAACCTAAATGATTCCTTTTACTACTGAGGACAACACAATTTTTTTTTAAATGTGTGTGTGTCGGGGGGTGGGGTGGGGTGGGGGGTCACTCCAGTTTATTATATCTTTTCAATTTTATACAACTTTTTATTCTAAATTATTGAGGCTGTCGCTGTACTTTTTGGCAAATTCCAGCCTGACCATCCCTATTTTTGCTAATGAGGGCTTCGCATCTTTTGGTGTAGCCATTGTACTTTAGTTCATTAATTATTCTATGAACAGTAAATATTTATGATATATTTACTCTGCAGGTTGTTGTTGGTGTTACCATCAGTTGTTTTAGTGTATTCCTTTACAGCCCTTAAATATTTGTGTTGGCAATTCTTCATGTTTCCCGTGCTCTACTTGTTTGACGTCCGTTAGATAGTACACCAGTGGTCTCTTTCGTTTTCAGGATACCTTAAATGGTTATACTCCCTATGCCCAATGTGCAGTGGTTCTGATTAATTTTCCATCTCTGCAATACAAAATTGCTTCTATTTCACCCACAGAAAGCTGCCTGGTTTTAATGTTGTTTTCACCTCTAAATAAAGTTAACAAAGCAAAAACCTATCCTACCCAATCTGAAACCCAGTGTAGACATGCAGTGTTGTTTACTGATTGAATAAGCAACGTGGTGGGACACACCTGGGCAACAAAACACACCTGTCAGCAGAGCTGTAGACTCGAGTCACATGACTTGGATTTAAGTCACAATGTTGATGACTTTGGACTCAACAATATTGTCAATGACTTGCAACTCGACTTGGACTTTGACAGTGTCTTGGTATTTGACTCAAACTTGAGTGTGATGACTTGGAATTGTACATATTTACTCAAGACTTGAGACTTACAAACCACTCACTTGCGCCCGCCTCTCCCTGTCAGTCAGTCACACTTTTGTGCACATGAAAAATGGGCGGGTTCAAACAAAGGTGCTATCTTCAATGTTGTGCATCCCATCCAGCACACTAAGGTCATATCGTGGCGACAGTGTTATTGTAGCATCATGAGCAACCGGGGGTCCCTATTGGTGCTCAGGGGATGATTCAACATGATCACACAGATGAGCGGAGGATCAAACCCGCAACCTTCGGGATGGGATACAACCACTACTAGCACCTGAGCCACCCCCTGTAAATACATACTGCTCAAATGTTGCTTTCTGGTCACATACTCATCTTTTCATGCCAAATGTTTTCAGTCTACAGCAAAAATAAAGCAATTAACCTCACTGTTCCAATACTTCTGAAGGGCACTGTATTTGTCTTATTAGTTACTAGAAATCTTTCTCATTACCTTGTGCCTATTTGCTCTACTGTTTCACTTGTGTTGATTGGTTTACATTTTATTTTAACAATGTGCTGCACGCCCCATATATTGGACACCTCCTGACACTCACAGACAATCAAGGAAGTTAAATGTTAATCCTCATTCTGTTGTGTCAAAATAAACATTAAATAGTTTTACAGCCAAACTAAAGCTCCATTAAAATCCTGTGGGAACACCCTGCACAAATAATACCCACTAAACCATGCAACTAAATTCTTTCCTTCCTATGCTCCTTGCATAGTTTCTATTTTTGAGTTATTTATGTTTGCTGTACAAGCTCCCTTCATCCCGCCTCACCAAAATAATTGTTTCCTCTATTGAGCTCTCTCATTTTTCAGAGAAAGAATATTTCTGGAACACGGGTGTTAAAGTGGGATACAGATATATAAATATACAACTATATATACGCCACACTGGAGCCAATATCAAGCATTATACACACACAGTACACTGAGCCAAAACACTGCGATGCTTGAAATTAGAATGTCTTTTCATGCAAACAGAGACGCCTGCTGTGCAGGTGACAAGCTGGTACTGCAGACGGGACTGAAATGAAAAACAAACCCAAATGCTATTTTAGATAAAACTCTATCCGGAACCTTACTAAACACAGGATTGGCTTTTGCCGTGCCACTAATAGGCGCACTGTTCAAAGCAGATAAAACTATGAAATGAGTCACCGCCCTTTTTGGCTCACCACTCTGGCTCTAACCTCTCTGGCAAAGTAGCACTAATACGTTTAATGAAGTCATTAGTCAAAAAATGAAGACAGACAGTGGCATAAGTCATCGCGGGAGGAGGCTTAGATGACACCTTCTAGGAAGTGCACTACATGCAGCACCATGTGGTACAGCGGCAACTAAACCCATAAACACCAACAAGAGAAGGTTGCATGGTAAATTGTGATTGCTCGTCAGAAATCCAATCAGCACTTTGATTTAAGCCCTTCATCAAAGTTTATGCGGCCTGGAATGAACCGCTCCAAAGTAATTATTCCCATTCTGGCTGATACAGGCAGGCCGGCACGCAACCATTCCTGTTAGCTGTGAACTATAGCATCGGCCAAGTGGAGGAAAGTGATCCTAACAATCTTTGCTTGGTGTAAAATGACACAGAAGAGTTGAAATTCACAAGCTCGGCTGCCTAGTCACATCCCATCTGTTCGTCCTGGCAATATATGCGACTCTTTACTTATTCATGAATAGATCAGGGCTGCTAACTCAATCAGTCTGCTTCACGTTACCAGGGTGGACTTTATTACAAAACATCAATGATGCATTAGTTGCCAAGGTTGTTGACTTTCAACCGTCTTGGCGTCAACAATTCAGACTGAGAACACAATAGATATTGGCTGCAAATACATCATTGAACGGGGGAATTCTTACAGTCGACAAACTGCAAATAAAGAATCAAGTGTGTTGGGATGTTTTATAGGGCAGTGGAATCTCTGAAGTGAAATGTTCCTAAAGTCGTCCAATTCAAAATTCAGACAATGAATAATGTGATGATAACCATAGAGTGGTAAAGTGGTAACATAGCAAGAAAAGTGACCCTGGCTGCTCAGGAGTACGACAATAAAACTCATAAATTGATGGCACAAAAACATTTAGACCGCCACAAATACATTGGGCGCTACCTGTTTGCCCAAGCTTATAACCACATTGTATTGAGATTGTCTGCGAGTGTAGCTTGTCGTGCCAACTCCGTGCAGTAGACGGCATCATAACTCTGCTTCCTAACATGACAAGATCCAGAGTTGATGACTTTGCTAAATCTGGCGACAAACCAAACCCTCTTGGAGACATTTTTTTCAAACGCGACTAGCGACAAATCTATTTACTTTTTCTGGTGTTTGACGACACCAGCAGTGCAGCATCACGATGATGAAATTACAAATACAAAGAAATAGTGTTCCCTCGCTACATTGCAGTGCACCTTTTGTCAATTTTTTTGTGTGCTTTTTTTTTTTTTTATAGCATATGAACATGCAAAGCCACTGAGTTGAGTGGCTGAGTGGGTAGCATGTTGGCCTCACAGTCAGGAGATCTGGGTTCAAATTTCCATTGGGCATCTCTGTGTGGAGTTTGCATGTTCTCCACATATGTGCGTGGGTTTTCCCCGGGTACTTCAGTTTCCTCCCACATTCCAAAAACATGCATGTTAGGTTAATTGCCGACTCTAAATTGTCCATAGTTATGAATGTAAGTTTTTGTTTGTCTGCCCTGCGATTGATTGTTCTCCACCTCCCACCCAAAGTCAGCTGGGATAGGCTCCAGCATACCTGCGACCTTAATGAGGATAAGCAGCATAAAAAATGGATGGATGGATTGATGTGTTCTGCAGCCTCCTTGGCCCAGGGAGAACCCACGTGTTGTGTCTGTGTGATGAAAGGCACCTGCGGCCGCACCCAAAACACAGAGGAGGATGTTAACCATCAGAAACAATGTTGGACTTATGGACATGCAGAAGGAAAGTAGAAGTTACGCAGCTATAGGGCGCCATTGTGCGCGCTGTTTGGAGTTGAAGCATTGTTGACTGTACCCACCGGGTTAGGAGTGAGGTCTTGCCTCAGGTGGAGGAGTTCAAGTATCTCGGGTTCTTGTTCACAAGTGAGGGAAGGTTGGAGCGTGAGATCGACAGACGGATCGGTGCAGCATCTGCAGTAATGTGGTCACTATACCGGACCGTCGTGGTGAAGAGAGCTGAGCCGGAAGGCAAAGCTCTCTGTTTACCGATCGATCTACGTTCCCACCCTCACTTATGGTCATGAGTTATGGGTCATGACCGAATGAATGAGATCGCGGATACAAGCGTCGGAAATGAGTTTTCTTCGTAGGGTGGCTGGACTCACCCTAAGAGATAGGGTGAGGAGCTCGGCCATCCGGGAGGAGCTCAGAGTAGAGCCGGTGCTACTTCACATCGAAAGGAGCCAGTTGAGGTGGCTCAGGCATCTAGTCCGAATGCCTCCAGGGCGCCTCCCTGGTGAGGTGTTTCGGGCATGCCCAGTCGGGAGAAGGCCCCCGGGAAGACCTAGGACACGCTGGAGGGACTATGTCTCACAGCTGGCCTGGGAACACCTTGGTGTCCTCCCGATGGAGCTGGAAGAGGTCGCTGGGGACCGGGAAGTCTGGACTTCCCTACTGAAGCTGCTGCCCCCGCGACCCGGACCCGGATAAGCGCAGGAAAATGGATGGATGGATGGCTGGCATTGTTGAATGTCAACATTACTGTTCAGTTGTGGATTCTACCGCTGCATAACAACATTTAATAATAATAAAGTTCTCGCTCCCTCCCCTTCCCCGGGGTGGAGCCACCACCCCCAAGCCAAATCGTGTCACTTATTTTGGAAAATTGACTAAAGTTTGAACTTAGAGAGTGCTTAAAGAAAAGACAAACGTGAGAAAATGTTAATGCGTGTCTGAGAAAAGTGTATGAAGACTCAAAACATATATAATAATTGTAAAATATAAAATTGGCTACTTTGCTGATTTCACTTATTGTGGGCTATTTGGGGAACCTATACCTCATCATAAACGAGGAAACGAAATAAATACGGTAAAAACGGTTGTCTGTCCCTGTAAGTGGAGTCCAGGGTGTACCCCGCCTCTCACTTAAGTCAGCTGGGATAGGCTCCAGCTCAAGGGTATAGAACATGGCTAGATCGTTATACGAGCTGCTGAGCCACCCAATGTTTACACCAACACATACGGGACCGCGACCAGAACCACTCGTCCATACCGGCAAAACACACAGCACAGCTTTGTATGCAGAATAGCTGCCTAGCGGCTCAAATGCAATCCAGTGCGAGAAGGAGGTCGCTCCTGTGGACGTGCAAACCACACTTGTTAGCTTGTAGGCTACAGCAAACTGAACGCGCTGGCGTGAAATGCGAGTAGTGACCCCAATTTGGCAAGAACTCCGTGCTTGCAGGTTTCATGCTAATACCGTGACAGTTCGGCAGACGCGCTGTCATTGTTTACACGCTGCTTCCTGGTGTGAATACGCCACAAAGAGGGACGTCGCGTACCCGGGTAGGAAGAGAACATCAACGCGAAAGTATCCGGGTATAGGCGATCACACTACGGGACAAAAGTGCTGCCTGCCCCGGCCAAAGACACAGCAACGATGCAGGCAACAGGCCGGGGATGCAGCGAGAGGAGACGGGCACCAGCCGCGGCTACCTGTCCGCTACACAAAGACAGATAAACATGACCTACCTGGACGTGCCGGGACACCGGCTTCTACTGGCATCCGACCGGGTCTCAACGGTGTTGCTCCGAGAAATGAGCGGAAAGAGGCAGCCGAGGGAAGAAGCTGAAGAATACGACCAGCGAGGCTGCACTGTGTGGATATCTGCCGGTGTCAAAGTATACGAAGGAAAGGGGGAGTTTGACTTCCGGCGAGTGATTTTCAAAATAAAATACTTCCTTTTGCATCGTAGATAAGGTTTTCATAACGTTGCTCCTGCAGAATGGTGTATTTGTATTTACACCCATCCATAAACGCATAAATAGAATATCTGAAATGCTGAGTGGGAAAATTGACCCGAACACTGACCATCATCACATATGCACGCCATATATATGTTTACATGTCATCATGTATTATTGCTCTTTTTTTGTACTTCCATTCTTTCAAGTTATTTTATATTCATTCCATTTTCTGCTTCTCGCTCTCTTAATCATTCTAGTCACACACTTGTCATCCACAAAAATAAGTCACATGCATGTGATAAGTCTCACTAGACACTTTTGGAAACAATCCAAATTCAAGTAACTACATTTTCGATTACATAACAAATATTTCAAACTGTTAAACTAGGATTTAATTACATGTCATTTATTTTGAAGGTGACACCGTTCCGTTTCCTGTTGATGTCTCTCCCACGTCGTCTATCTTTAATGATGCTGAGCCTGGCGGGTCGCCGTAGTGCTAAAACTCTAGTGCGCCCCCTAGGGCCAACTTGATGTACTGCAGTTTCGTTGCAGTCGAGCCACTGATTGACCTGGAGGGCGAAGGTCAACAGTGTCCACACGCAACACCCAAAGATGGGATATGATTGGCGATTAAAAGCAGCGCATTGTATGATGTTACCATTCACAAATAGCTGTACTCAACTGTGACACCCTCCGCTTTCATTCGGCACAATTGACACAGTTTGATTTATTTTTTTCATTACCAGATAAGAGAAAGCATGCAGCTTTGGAGATTTTATCTTACGTGATCAATTCAGAGCGGGTGGGAATACATCCAAACATGTGGATAGCAGTGTTCCTGCCCAGCATGCACGGAAGAATGGGAATTCAATCCAGGATGTGTCTCCCACTGTGGACAGATTTCAAAGTTGAAACATTATTTTACAAGGGAGTCACAACCAGATTGTGCAAAAAAAAAAAAAACACTTTAATGTTTTTATTCACATCTTGAATAAGTTGGAAGTAGCTGGACAGTGGGTTTTGTTTTTTGTTATTTTGTTTTTTTAGACTGGCAATAATCAGGAAAATGTGAAATCTGCTTTGCATTCCAGGATGCAAAAACAAATACAGGGAAGTTATTTTGTCAGTGTTGAGGTCACACAAGGGTGCTGTTGTGGTTACAACTCCCACATAATGACCATTTAGTCAATGTAATTGCCACTGCATTGGCCAGTGGTTGAACTAAAGGACATTTCAATGAAAACGGCGGGGATTACCCAGAATTCCACTGACGTTTCTTGGGTTTTTTTTGGCTTTCACGTGCTTTGAAGATTCATGTCGCAAGAACCAGGCGTTCACTCTCTACTGGCACTTAACACACTAAGCACCGGGCCTTTACCTTGGGGATCCTGTGTGAGCTCATGTCCAGACAAGGTGTGGTCTGTTTTCCTTTGGATTTTCTGAATCCAAAGGATTCAGAAGGGCCTTTGTCTGGCCCTTCACCTGGTACCTGTTTGCTTTAGAAGACAACATGGGGCTTATAGTGCCGGACAACATAGCTCTTAGGATCACCCCCTCCACTACGATAAGGTAGTGATTCAGGGAGATGCTCAGTGGTTCGCTCATCTTGGACCTTGATGAAGTTTTCCAAGCATGCCCAGGTGGGAGGAGGCCCCACCGTAGACCTAGGACATGCTGAAGGAATTGTGTCGCCCTGGGAATGCATCAGTGTTCCTCCCATGGAACTGGAGGAGATGAAGTCTGGGTTGCCCCCGCGACCTGGATCTAGATAAGAAGACCATGGATGGATGACATGCTTTAATGAAATCCCATAAACTTTGATTATATTTGGATTGAAAAATCTCAGACTGTAGTTGACTTCCAAGCTGTTCTAATTTCAGTTGCAGTATTTACAGTTTTTCCATAAGAACTTTAGTTGTGACTCACAGTTAATGCACTTTGTAACTCGCTCACTTACTTGGCCCTACTGCCACTGGCTAAATTCAAAAAGGAAAGCAGATAACATGTCATTAAGTGTGAAACTATCTTTACTACTCTATGAACTCGACTTTCTCATTCCTTCCTGATCAGCATCACAGCCTCGACAAAACAAATAGTTCAGTCGCTCAGCTTTACAGGTGCTCGATGAAGAGCAGAGCTCCACAAAGACTCCCGTTTAATTGACTCACGGGTTGACAAAGACTTGAGTTTCACTGACTCCCAGATACTCCCAGATACTTGTGTTCTACTGACTCATAGGTGCAACTTCAATAGTTGGGTACCCGATTCGCTGGTGGAGGGACTTGTTGCGCATGTTTCTGTGCGTGTGCTTTTTGATGACTGACTCAAGTGAATCTACCAGAGCCATGTGAATGACCCATCAGAACTCGAGTCAGAAAATGCAATCCACTTTCCCATCATTAATAGAAAATAATGGCAAGTGTCATCAAAAAGAGTTTGAATTCCTGCAAAGACAATGTTTTAGGTACTGCAACTAGATTAAGGTAAAACTGGGCATCTCCAGCCTCTAAAAGTCTCACAAAATAAGCTGATGTCTCACATGGTGCACGCCAATGATTCCCACCCACTCTGACGCGACAAATTGGTGTGCTGCGGGAAATGCCTGTTCATCGTGTGTCAATTAATTGGTCTGAAAATGATTTATCATTTAGTACAAATAATGAATATTTGTTCATCAGCTGGGCTAAGCTCCTGTTCTCCAGTCATGGATTTATGTCATAAGTTTTGTTTGAACTCCAATTTGGTTGAATTCCAATTGTTTTTTGAAGCTTCCACTGTATTCTGATACCAAAGTAATACAGACACATTAAAAAAAATACAACAAAACGGTATTAGCAATAATGCCAGCACCGTAAAGTGTATGATGAATATACTGTATGTACTATACACCTCTATACATGCCAAGTTTTTGACCATTGCCATTTCTTTCATGCGAAAATTGCACTCCACGGGTGCCAAAGTCATGCATTTAAGCTGGAAAATAGCATTCACTGGTTAAACCAGTCATCGCTATGCGGCAGTAAAGCAGGAGTGTATTATCTCACTCAGCAAACCTGACTGTGAGAGCTGCTTATTCAGTATTTCACAGTCAGATCACATGTCACTCACTTTCATTTCAGCAACCCTCCTGCAGAAATGGCTACTGAGTGGAAATGCTTGAGTTGTTTCCTGTGGAATGTTCTTCCATCCCTTTGCCTTTTTGCACTAGACGCCATTCCCAATTATAAGGTACATTAGTTGTGTTGATCACCAAATGCAATTCTCCCAGTCTATACACAGTATTTAACCTCAACTTATTTGTTTAACAAAAGAAAAGTTCATTTTTATAATTGATTTTTCACCAACTCACTTAAATTTGACATTAAAAATAACAACAAAATAGCGACATAGAATGGTGGTCGAGGGGTCCGCATGTTGGCCACACAGTCAGGACACATATACATATTTTTTCACTTTTTAAAATTCTTTTATTTGTTTTTTGTTTAATTTTATTAGCAGAGCTAATAAAAAAAGAACATTCCAATATTAGTCATTTGATCCCAAATGGAATGCCTACATCAAATTACATTAGTGAAGCAAACCGTCAACATACCTCTCTCTTAAGTGGTCCTGGCTGGTACACATGGCACAGTAGCACCACCATATGTAAGAGCAGCCACAGTACACCGCTTCATATTCATGGAGGCGTGGAGTTTAGTTGCAGCTCCAAGCAGCCTCATCTCACACACAGGGCATGACTCAGCTGTTCCCACTGTGAGCTGTAACATCATTATCACGGATGTGCTCAGTGGGATCGAGACGCATCGATCGCTTGTGACCTTTTTTTGGTCTTGGTCTTTGCTGACCTTTGCAGATTGAGACACAGATGGTGGGTTTTTACACTCTTCACTAGAAAACTGCAAAGATGGAATTTAAAGTGCGCCATAGCTTCAAACTCTTTATGTTTACTGCTTTCTGTCTGTGACGACGGTTAATATGTGATCCTTTAGTGTATTTAAAGGACAGTAGATCCCCACTTTTCCAATGTGTTATTTTTCAGGACTACAATCAAATATCGGAAAATCGTGAAAAATTGATACTGCCACCGTTCAAAAGTTTGGGTTCTTAGCAAGCATTTTAAAACAATACGACAGATGATTCGCGTCTAAGGACTTGGACTTTAGGTACCACTGTACCTAAATGACAAAACAATACCTGCCTCGTGCCAGTAACTTCCCACTTATCTCAGAGGTAATGTACTTCGTGTCAACTCAAGTCACAGCAACACAAACAACTTCGATTATGTTGAGAGAGACATCTGCCAGGGTTTTGAAGCTAATCTTGCCATGCAAAATCCCTTTTCTTTGCCCATTCCTGTAATTGCTCCCATGTGTAGTTTCCCGCCGCACAGTGGATGAGTGGGTAGCATGTTGGCCTCACAGTCAGGAGGTTCAGGGTTCGAATTAATTAATTGGCGACTCTAAATTGTCCATTAGAGTGTGAATGGTTGTTTGTCTGCCCTGCGATTGACTGGCGACCAGTCCAGGGCGTACCCCGCCTCCCGCCCTAAGTCAGCTGCAAAAGGCTCCAGCATACCCGTGACCCTATTGAGGATAAGCGGTATAGAAAATGGATTGGATGGGTGTAGTTTCCCACAAATCTGTTTCTGCTGCGATTCTTTAAACTACAAAGGCACAGCGTAAAACAGGACGTGCGCATGTTAATTGCGTGTCAAAATAATTAGTGCACACTTCAGGTAACACAGGCCGAGACCCTGCAGGTTTTCTTTCTGCTAGTCACTAACGCAGGTGCATTAATTGATGCACTTCTGCCCTCAAATTGAAGGTGTTGATTATTAAAATCACCTGCTGCAGTGACCAGTTGGAAAGAAAACCTGCAGGGTCTTGGCCCTCTATGGCACAAGTTTGACACCTCATATATATATATATATATATATATATATATATAT
>QODF01000112.1:2630233-2647098 GCA_024372805.1 Oostethus manadensis
TATATATATTATATATAATTACTAAATGAAAGGCTACACTTCAAACACATCTTGACAGTTGCAGGGGATGCAAACGCAGACAAGAAAACTCCCTGTCCAAATACTTTTGAAGCTAGGGGTTTTTTTGCATTAATCCTATTTCAACGCTAGATGGCAGTATGATGTTTTGTTTGCAGCATATTGGTTGGTTTATTGTGGTTTGTGTCATTAAATGCATCCTTTTATATGTATGTGCTTTACAGTCTTTGGTTGTCTTATTATAATTGCTAAACATTGCCGCCCAAAGACAATTACTGTTAAAGTAAGCTGATGACTATCTTCTGTTGCATTTTAACTTTCAGTGGGAATTGGGATGACTCCAGCAGGTGTCAGCATTACTCGCAGCTTTATGAACATCTTCTCACTGCAGTCTGCATTTTACTTCTCATTAGCATCTATTACATCATGGGGGGGAATTGTTTTCATTTTGCATTTTCATAAAATAGTATATACATAAGATGCAACCATAAAAGGTACAGGAAAGAAAATCAACAACACTGTTGAATTTAAAACCTTGAGCTTGTTACAGTATATATCACATGTACTCCATGCAGCTGTATTTGCTACATATGTCTGTTGAAGCCACTTTAAGCCAAATATTCTCAACAGATAATTTGTTCTTCTGTTGTATTAGGAGAATAGCCTTTGGAAGTCTGCCACCACACACTCCCTGCACAGCACCATTTGCCAATGAACCACAATTAGCGGGAAGTTGGTTTGCATAATCAAACCTTTGATTGCTAAAGAGTGTCACTGGTTCCCAACTACAAGCACTTAAAATGGAGGAGCTAATGTACTGATCGTCGTTCTGCTAGTTTGTTCGTTAGCAGAACAGGATTATTCCAAATGTACTTGCATATTCTGAAGTGAATTCTATCACATGTAAAAAGAGTGTGGTAAATATGAATTGCATTTTTGTGTACGCAGAACCACTTGGCTGTGAGGCAGAGGTAGAAACCATATCCTCCACCGTGCTGTTTAGAGCAGGTTTTCCCAACCTTTTTTCAAACAAGTCACATATTTGGTATTGGACATCACATGCACCACATTGAAGAGCAAGAGGTGGATTCATAGCAGGGATGCACAAAGTTCAGAAATGAATTGAGAATGATCTGTAAATCCCATTGTAATTCTTGAATTTGAATTGTGGGTGCAAACAGGGAGCAGAGTTGCAATTCAAATTCAAATTGTAGGAAGCAGAATTGAAATTTCATGAAACTCAAAGAAATTCATGATGCATAATTACGGTGTAACACTGAAGCTTTACAGTATATATTTCAAACATGCATTTTATTTAAAAAATACAAATATGACCTTTATGTGCACAATACTTTATTATAGTAGGTAGTTAAGTATGATAATTGTTTTGTTTGTTTTTTATCACAAATTAACACTGAAAACCTACTCAAATAAAACAGATCTTTAAAATTGTAAGAACTTGCAACTTTGCTTTATCCAAGTCATTAAAACAGCTGTCCAAAAGTCAATGCCACCTCTGACATTAGTACTCAACTAAGGAAGCAGCCCAGACTCTTGTCCTACGTGGAGTTTTAAACAGCTGTAACTCCAGTTGACACAGCCTTACGTGAGCCCACCATGTTTGCCCGAGGATGCTAGTCCTCTGTTGTTCTGGGAAGAAAACCAAAACAGTTTCCCAAAACTAGACTTACTTGGACGCAAATATTTGGCCATACCATCTTCCTCTACACCTGTTGAGAGGAACTTTAGTGTTGCAGGCAGGAAGATGTTCAGACCAGAAAGATGCTGCCTGAATAACAAAACATTGATGGAACTGTTGACCATTAAATGCAACAAATTTGCTCTGTATGGTACTTAAATAACTTCATTTACCAAAAACATTGTTTCATTTGATCACTTTGAAATAAAGATAAATGGCTAAACTTTCCAACATTAAGGGTTATGCTTAATGTTAGTGTCTGTACTTCCATTTGAAAGACAAAAAAGTATCTCATTCTTACTGATATGTGATGAGGATGAATTTCTCTGAATTGCATTGAATTCAATTCTACTTAGCGTCATTTCAGTTCAGTTCAACATCCTGTGGGGTGGAGTCAATTCCAATTCAAATTTTGCCATTGAATTGATTCTGAAATTCTGAACTTTGCACAGGCCTGATTTACAGGGTAATTATGTATTTTCTGCTATCTGTTGGAAGAACATTTAATTGCTTTGCCTCTCGCTACACATCACTGGCATAAATAGATGAACAAATATACATTGTGTGTAGTAAATGAATAATCACTTTTGGACCAATCGGTTAAGTTGGACAATTCCCCGCAACACACTTGATCTCAGACACAAATGTTCCGTCACACAGTGGTTGGGAATGACTGGTTCAGACCACACACCTTAGCGATTCGACTTAACAGTACCGCACATCTTTTTCACATATATTAACAGTTTAGCCTTGGTGGAGGTCTGCCTTCGACCACCGCCCTGGTTAACCAAAAAGATGACTCTAAAGGAACAGTTGGTTCAGGTGGTGGTCATGTTCCACCTGACAGTTTGATCTATTCGTTTGGTTTTTCAACTGAATGCTTCATCTTTACTCTGGTTAGAGGTAGCTGGGGAGCACACCTTTATATGATTTGTTATGTCTTTTGTGTTTGGTTTGTTTCTCTGGTTAGCTGGGGCACAGCACATCTGTAATTGTGATATGTGATTAAGGTTATATTCCATCCAGTTCTAAGTCCAGCTAAGGCTGCAGAAAGTCTCTGGTTTGTCAGTTGTGCTTGGACTATTGTTACCTGTGGGTTCGTTGCACTCTGTCGCTACAAAAAAATCATAGCAAAACATGGCAGCGGTATTTCCAAACCACAGGAAGCTGTTTTTGTCCCAAAATACCAAGAGGTGAAGAGCTCTTGGCATTTTCTTGGCGTTATATATCGCAGCAATTATAAAATGAGATTTTGAAAAGGATCCCTTAAAGCACAGCTCGACCTGTTCTGATTTTACTTGTGTTTGATGGCTCTACCTGTTTGCTGTTGCTAAGCTAAACAGCCTCCATCTGCGGTACAGCCTGACATTTAGACTTGATGAGGACGTAAAGACGTGCCAGAATGAACCTCATCAGCTGCATTGTCAAACTAATAGTACCAAACCTGTGACTGCTGTGTAAAAACATGCTCAGAAGGTCAACTTGTACCCATAATTGTGTACTCAAACAAAATACTATATTCAAGCGCAAAGCGTTACCTTGGTGGCCCACGTTTGTCACATACGCAAAGACGATACAAAAGAACCATCACGTCACACCAACGCAAGTCAAGTGGCATTCTAAATTGAATTGCGGAGGTTGAAACTGTCACAAAAGCAGCGCCGATGGAGGATGTGTTGAGGGGGTGTCGGCTGAGTGACTATTCTAATTTGTGAGATAGTAGGTTATCTGGGTCATCGCTTGCTTTGAAAGGCAGGTGAAGCTCCTGTGAATGGTTGGAAAGATACCATTAGGGTGTGGCACATTGTGCGTGTGAAGGGTGGTACACCGTTGGAATACAATTTACCTGTTATGATGTCATATTGTTGCATTACTGCAAAATAATATATAAATATATATTTTTTTTAACATCAAATACTCTTAAGGTTGTATTTGGCCAAAATGTCCAACAGTATTGCAAGTATTGCAGTTTGCATTTGGCATGCAAAGGTAAAAGCATTAAGTAAAAGAAATACCTTGATAGTTGTCATAACATCATAAACGTAAAAAAAGAGGTCACAGTTGTTGCCGGAAATGTTTTTGACCCGACGCCTCTCGATGTGAAGGAGCAGCGGCTCTACTCTGAGCTCCTCCCGGATGGCTGAGCTCCTCACCTCAGATTCATCTCTTAGGATGAATCCAACTACCCAAAAACTTATTTCTGCCGCTTGTATCCACAGTCTCGTTCTTTCGGTCATAATCCAAAGCTCATGACCATAAGTGAGTGTGGGAACATAGATCGACCGGTAAATTAAGAGTTTTACCTTCCGGCTTAGCTCTCTCTTCACCACAACGGTCTAGTACAGCAACCGCATTACTGCAGATGCTGCACCGATTCTTCTGTCGACCTCACGCTCCAACCTTCCCTCACTCGTGAACAAGACCCCAAGATACTTGAACTCATCCACCTGCAAGACCTCACTCAGATGACTCAGAACCATAGCCTCCGATATGGAGGTGCTGAGTCTCATCCCAGAAGCTTCACACTAAAAATCGTCCCAGTAAACGCTGAAGGTCACAGCTCGATGAGGCTATCAGGACCACATCATCCGTAAATAGCAGTTCCTAAGGCCACAAAACTGGACTCCCTCAACGCATGGTTGCGCCTAGAAATTCTATACATGAAAGTTATGAACAGAATCAGTCACAAAGGGCAGCCTTGGCGGAGGCCATCGTTCACCGGAAACAAGCTCGACTTACTGCTGGCAGTGCGAACCAGGCTCCTGCTTTGATTGCACAAGGACCGAATGGCACGTAGTAGCGCGCCACCAATCCCTTACTCCCGGATCCCCCTCCACAGGACACCACGAGATCATGGTCGAATACCTTTTCCAAGTCTACAAAGCACATGTAGACTGGTTGGGCAAATTCCCACATACACCCCAGCACCTTTGCAAGCGTGTAGAACTAGTACAGTGTTTCACAACCAGGACGAAAACCACATTGCACCTCCTGTAGCCAAGGTTCGACTGATGGTTGTACCCTTCTCTCCAGTACCCTGGAATAGAGGAATCGGCTTTCCCAGGTATGCTGAGGAGTGTGATCCCCCTGTAGTTGGAACACACCCTTTGGTCACCCATCTTAAAAATGGGAACCACCACCCTGGTCTGCAATGTCCAGATGTACTGTTCCCGACTTACATGCAATGTTGAAAAGACGTGTCAGCCAAGACAGTCCCTCAACATCCAGACCTTCGAAGAACTCACCCCTGGAGCCTTGCCACTGGGGTGTGTTTTGACTACCCCAGATACCTCAGCCACTGTGATGGAACTGTCCACTTTTGTGTCCTCAGACTCTGCTTCCTCTACGGAAGGTATGTCAGTGGGATTGAGAAAGGCCTCTAAGTATTCCTTCCACCAACCAACTATATACCTACTCAAGGTCAGCAGGCCTCTGTCCCCACTGTAAACAGTGTGAACAGGGCACTGCTATACAAATAAATTTCTTTTTGAATTTGCTTACATGCCGAACAAATGCATTATATATGTGTTTTAACACAACTTTCCCTAGTAATCTATCTGGGCAGTGTGGGAGAATGATATCACACAAACAATGGTGCATTCATGGACCGTCGAACAAAATGGGAGGTGTTGCCACTTGCAACAAATAACATATACATGAAAAACTATGGGATTTGTAACTGTATACTATTTTTTAAATAAAATAATGGCCCATATTTCAACAATTGATATTCATTTACATAAAAATTCATTTAGTTATTTACAAATGTATATTTGTATGTCTGCCCTGTGATTGACTGGCGACCAGTGCAGAGTGTACTCCGCCTCAACCCCAAAAGTCAGCTGGGATAGGCTCCAGCATACCCGCAACCCTAATGAGGATAAGCGGTATAGAAAATGAATGATTGACAAATGTATAATGTTTAAATTTTTTTTTTAACTTAATCTTTGCACCTGAAAGCTTCACGTGCCCCTGCCCACGGACCAGTACTGAGCGGCAGTCCTCTGGTTGTGAACCCCTGTTTTAAAACACTTAACTTTGAAGTTGTAATAATTAGGAAAAAAGCATCGTGACAGGAGGACTAACTTTTTCCCACCTTCAGTGCCAAGGCAGGTATCATCCCTCTACTGATTGCACATTGAGCAAAGCACACAGAAAAGTAGCCTGAAGCTTAAAAAATATCGAGTGTGTGAAGGAATTAAGGAGAGTAAAAGATAAAGAGAGGTCAGTTTTTAACCTTTCTTATCTAAAACTTTTTAACTTAACACTTTCACTCTAGTCCGTTTCTATCTTTATGTGCTTTGAGCCACATAGGAGCCAGTGGTGATTTGATAAGAAACACAAGGAAGTCAGCTCTAGCGTTTGCAAACGGAAGACTGGGAGCAAGACAGTCTACCAGTTCAACCTGTCTAAGGGTACACTGAATGGATACATTAGTGCTGTAGTTTGACAAACTCATGCCCAAACTAAATGCAAAGATGGAACTTCAGTCAGCTGAGTGATCCACTACAAACGTTGATGACAGTAACATTGTGAGAGCTGAAAAACTGTTGTTGACATCACAGCAACAACCTGCAGGTTATGTAGGCAAAGTACACCCTGGACTGGTCGCCAGACAACTGCAGGGCACATATAGAAAACATTGATTCATGCACAGGAAGAACATGCACACAGAGATATGAATCCATAATCGCCTGACTGTAAGGCCAACATGTTAATCACTAGGCCACTGTGCAGCCCTCATTAAAGACGTCATGATCAAAACTACAATGGCTACTTCCAGAAGATGCAAACCATTCATTACACAAATTCAGACATTTTAAAGCTCATCTTTGTCCTTTTTGGCTAGTTTTGGTTATGTAGGCGTAAATTAGCCAATCCGAGCATTGTTGATGGCTAAAATATGGCATTGCCAAAGATGCCAGTGTTTTTGGCAAAGTCTGTATGAAATACAACCAAATCAGTCACATTTCTACAGCCATGGTCAAAAACATTGCTATGTCAATATTTTTGGCCGTGATTGTAAAAAAAAAAAAAGACTGCCATAAATAGCTAAATCTAAATCGCGACATCTACCAGTTCGCAGGCTTCAAAATACCCCCCATCCATCCATCTATTCCGACTCACAACACACCGCCATGTGTTTTATCAAGTATACCACTAACACTGCTTGGAAAACTATGTTGACTTGCTCAGGGTTCTAGATAGACATTCAAAGTTATAACTAGGTGAATGGTTGTCCTTGCATTTCCTTCAAATAGCAAAGACGACGTTCATAAACTCATGTAAGCATAAAATCTATTATACTTTCACCTTTAGTGCAGCAAACTCTCGCAACAAAACCGAGGCCAACACTAAAACAACAAAAACTACTATTGATTTTTCTCCAGGCGTAGAAGAAATCTTCTCCCAGCTTATCACACCGACCATCTGTCGGCCTTAAAGCACAGTGGAAAAAGCAAAATATCTGTAGGCCAACCCTCACAGAGGAATCAGGAGTCAGTGGTCACATCGATGGCTGACTGGCCCTGTGTTTCATTTCTCCTTGTTTCATGCCTTCCGCCGACAATAACAAACCCTGAGTGACAGGCGTGAAGACGTAAGACAGGACTGCACTCTTGCTGTCATTTTAACGAGAAAACAAGCGGAATACAAATGAGTCCCCCTAAGAAGCTATGAATGTCAAACTAGGAAGGTGTGTTGGGAAACTGAGAAAGCACCTGCAACGCTGAACATGTACCATGCCTTCTAAGTGGCTGTAGGCCCATAGGAAATAATGTACAGTGGATTCATTTTTTCAGGCTCTGTCATCATCATAACAAAAACGTTATGAACTGTACAGGCAAAGTTTTATGTTTTTACCTGCAATTCAAGTAGAGAACAAAAAATGAATAAAGTTAAACTACTCAGACACAATTGTGTTGAGCATTTATTCATTCATTTTCTATGCCGCTTATCCTCATTAGGGTCGCAGGTATGCCGGAGCCTATCCCAGCTGGCTTTGGGCGAGAGGCAGGGTACACCCTGGACTGGTCGCCAGTCAATCACATGCATGCATGTGTTTGGAATGTGGGAGGAAACCGGCGTACCCGGAGAAAACCCACACACGCAGAAGGAGAACATGCAAACTCCACACAGAGATGCCCAATGGAGATTCGAACCCAGGTCTTCCAGATCTGCAGACTGTGAGGCCAACGTGCTAACCACTTGACCACCGTGTGGCCATGGTAGTCGAGTAAATTACTTTAAAACAGTAAATTAGATATGGTTGATTGTTATTTTGCCAAAAAAACAAATATGTAAAAACTTGCTATTAAGCTTGCTGTGTAGTAGTAAACAATGGCGACTGAAGCGAGATCCAGATCGTTCATATACAGTAGATATCGGTACATAAAAACGCAGCATATTTGACTTTATTTATGTGTTGTGTATAAAACACAATAACACAATATATAACAAAGACCCTTATTAAGATGACCACTGACACTGTGAAAGCTTAAAGGAAAAGTGCACTTTTTGGGGAATTTTCCACAATCCTTATGTGAAACACGAACACATATTTCTTTCCCCTTTCCATATGTTCTAAAGAGAGAAAACAACAACAAAGCCCTCGAAAAAACCTCTAACAACATTTCTTGTTTTATATACATGCCGTGATCACCACCGTTGACAACTGTGGGTGGGACAAATGAAGAACCAGAACCTTATCTTTTCAGCCTGAACATATGAATGAGCTGCAGGTTATCGGCAAGATGCCCCACTTGCCCCCTTAGTGTTTAGCATGTACCTCAGGTAAAAAAATGTTGACGAAGCGAGTATCTTGTTGAGTCTTCGTAGCAATGTCGTTGGGTCTAAGGTGAGAGCCAGGTATCCACTGTTTCAGTCTGTCCCATTGTTAGTTGGTAGCTTGTGGAATCTATGGTGTGGTTCTGGACTGCTGGGAATAATGAAATTAATTTGAAATAAACCTGCACAAACTATAGGCTTTCTAACAGTATGTCCTTTCTATAATAAAATAATAGTTTTTACTTCTAAAATTGATAATCATTTAAATCAAATTCAACGTTGTTATTTACAAAACTGCTTTTAAAAAAACTTTTTGTTGTTCGGCCCGGAACTGCGATCACAGCACTGTGGTTGGGGACCCTGAAATAGTTCTTCAGCTTTCACAGAACCAGTTCACAGCCGAGGGTGAAGTGGCAGAAATTACCATGGTTCATAGGTCATACTGGAAAACAATAACTAAGTATTATTAATGCCATTACTCACAACACTGGTCAGCAGGCATCATCAGAGCATATCTTGAGCTTTACGGTTTCTTTGCCAGTACAAACTACTCAATAGAGATACTCAACAATATGGAATGGAAAAGTTAACCAGGGAGTTGTCTGACTTTGAAGGCAGGGACAGATGTGTAAAAGTGTGCTCAGGGCATTTAATCGATCTGGACCTGACTGTTCAGGATGTCTTGGAAGACATTACCGCTCATCTGATCAGGCTTCATCCGTTCATGCTCAACGACTAGGTAGGACAGGTGACTAGATAAGACAGCTCGGGTGTAATTACCTGAGCATCCAAACCTTTGGTGCACTTCTGTGGGGGCGTCACAAAAAAACCCCAAAAGAAACAAAAATCAAGCCTAGGCTGAAGTACTGCATGAAATCACACATGGTGGTCTGACTGGGGAATATTTTTCCCGAAAATATTGTTTGAGCTCAAATTGTACAACTTGAGGGAGGTTTGACTTCAGTTTGGAATTCATGGTCAACATGGACGTATTGTGAGTTAAGACTGCGCAACCCTGGGACAAAACAAATGACCAACCTGACATGGCTGGCACGGTGTGGGGGTGTGTGGTGTGAGCATACGCATAAGTCAGTGGAGCATGGCGCACTAAAGATGTCGAGGCAGGCTGTCATGGCGCCAGCCTCATTTGGCAAGGGCGTCTCCTCCTTTTCGTCTAAGAAAAGAGAGCGCTCAATAAAGCTTGACAGCAACCCGTAGTCTAAATCCAGCCACGTCCTGGCCTCCGAAAGATGAATTTGCTCGATAATGAGAGCATTTTGGAATGAGTGTGCCGAGCAAGGAAGTGGAGCTTTCTCTCAACATGAACAGATTCTTCACTTGCATGAAATAAACCAACTCACACCCCTTAATGGTAAGGTAATTCTGCTGTAGGCTGCCCTAGTTTTGTAGCTGCCCCTGTTGCGAAGAAGACATCAAGCCCATTGAAAAATGAGAAATCCTTCTTTCCCATTTAACACGCTACAGAAATCAAACAGCGGGCTGTATTAGTATTGTTGTACTGTAATAAGAGTTACACCTGTTAGTTCAATTGTTTCCTACTGCAGCCAATTACTCAGCTTTGAACATCCATCCAGCCCCTCCTCCTGTTATCACCTCTAATGCAGCCAGGTCTATATCAGTGGTCATCCGTGCACATTTCATGGCTTCCATCACCAGGCCACGGTGTGAGTATGACATAGTGTTTTTATCGCTACCAGTAAACAACAATCGCCACTTGACATTCTCGTAGTGGTTCAGCAGCAGCAATGATACAATAACACAAATTTAAGAGAAAGGCAGCACTCTCACAAGGGTTTTAGTGACATTTACACATGGCATATAAGAAAGTGTAAAGGTGATCTGAGGCTAGCCAGATTTTTGTTCAATCCCTTCTCTTAAACCACTATTGGTATGATATGTTAGCCAATGGTGTGGAAAATCGTGTTGTCAAGAGATTTAAAAAGGGATCTTAATGAATTAGTTAATTAATTAGTTATCCGTAACTAATGGATCGGACAAATCTCTTTTAATCGCACCTAAAAATAGCTGACTTGACAACATTTTCATGCCACCGCTTGCTACTCACCCTGCCCTCTAAACTACAATGGGAGCCTATCAGCTAATGCTAAACAAAATCAAACACAGGGACAGCCAATCAATAGCCCCTGCAGGCTGTGGCTGACCATTGTTTTCCACCCCCAAGGACTCAAGCACAGCAGCCCGACACAAAAAATGATTTAAAACAAAAGGAAACTTGCATACAGAAACAGTAGACTAAACATGACTGTAATTAATTTCAAAGAATGCTGAACTTTGCCAACCCTAATTCTCCCACATTTCCACTTTAAATCATTCCCCAATGTCCTTCATGTTGCCACTTTTCAACATACTTTTGCTAAGGTACCAGTCAAAGGACAGTAAGGTTTGCGTGCTCAGGGCAGGGCTAAAACACACTATTGACCATTAATCGGTCGACACAGAAGAGAGGAAAACAAAATGCTCCATATACAATGATGGCCGGCTTGTTTATGTTGCACTTTACCGAGTAGCATTGTCATGTTATTGACAATGCTGATGCAGCTATTTCCATTCCGCCTACAAAGCCTGCAGTGGAAACACAAGCCAATTTAGGGTTTATCGATTAGAATCATATTGTTGTGGCAAATGTAGATGAAGCGGCTGTTTGGAGAGGATTAGTGTTGCATTGGCATGCGAAAATACCAGAAAAATATCACCCTTTTGGATGTTTTTAGTCTGCATCCCAGCTAGTGACTGGCTCTTGTTCAGAAGCTTTTGAATGTGTCCAAAGAAGCCAATTGGCTGTGTCACCTGCAGGATGACATGAGCATCGCACTTGGCAATTTTTTGTTCTATCTATAGCTTATGGAGCAAACAACCTACAACGGATAAAACAGTTGGGATAAAAAAAAAAAGTTATTTAATTGGAGTTTTACAGTCCGCATGGAACCCAAACCCTCTGTGATCTTCTTCCTTGTTCTCGTTCCCTGGCAATATTTTTGCTGGAATAAACAAACTTAGCTCCACAGTCATGAGTTTTACAAGAGTTGATTTATTTTTCACATATGCAGAGTGCATATATTTCAAAAAATGTTTTCCTCAAGTAGGGTATCGGAAGGTCTCTAAATTCTGTTTTTTCCACACGTTTGCTTTTCAACCCCCCTATTATATGAGTCAAGTATTTGATTCCCTTGTGGTAAAACTCTAATAATTGGCCGATGGCTGATTGGTTGTCATGTCGTTCAGTCTTTCCTTTTGTGCACATGATAGGAATTAAAATTAATGTACACAATGGTAACTTGGTTTTCTTGGTTGTTTTGTTCCATAAGGGTAAACAAAAACCAAAATGTACAAAATATGAGGACATTTTTTCCATAAGAAATAGCACAAATCAAATTAATCAATTTCAGGCACCCAACAATTTTAACAAAATATACATTTTACAGAGAATAATTATAGTTTTAAAAGCAGAAAACAATTCAAAATTATTGCTGATGCAGAATTCTCTGAGATGAGATTAAATTCAATAGTGTTTTTCACTTTCTTTATCAAAGTGCTGGCACTTGAAACTTTCTTTGGCATCTTGTGAGGTTATTTAACACCCACACTCAATAAAAAATGCACGGACAGTACGTCAGCAATCCGTAGGGTAATTTGGACACTCGATCTTTGTGGAGTGCAGGGCAAACTAACTAAATTAGATTTAGATTAGATTCAAGTTTATTGTCATTACACATGTACAAGTACAATGCAACGAAATGCAGTTTAGGTCTAACCAGAAGTGCAATAAGCAGCAAAAGTGCAGGATATGGGTATTAAAGTAAAGTTATATAAATTATAAAATGCAAACGAAAGAATCAATGTACAGGTTGTTATTAGTATATGAATATGAAGATAGATTGAAACATTAGACATATTATTAATGTAATTTGAAATATACAAATAGATAAGTACAGATGTATATACTGAATTTTACAAATGTATATGGTTGGTTATGTACATTTACAAGTGGGTATGTGCAATATAGTGTAATTATTATTGGCAATGTTAAATACTGCTGTGATAATAGGGAGAGAGTATGGGGTGTATGAGGGGGGTAAATAAATCAGTGTAGGCCAGAGTTCAACAGGGAGACAGCTTTGGGGAAAAAGCGCATGCCGGAAGCCAGGAGAGAAAACAGTCTGTGGGCAGGGTGAGAGGAGTCCTTAAGAATGCTGCGTGCTCGACGCAGACACTGTCTCTTCTGGATATCCTCGACGGCTGGAAGTGGAGTCCCGATAATGCGCTGGGCAATTTAGTTTGCAAAAATTAGTTTGCAATGTGCAAAGGCAACAAATTGTCATTAAAACAGAATCATACAAAAGTCACTGAAGTGTTGAAAATCAGAAGTTTTACTGTACTAAGGTATTTTTCTAAGTGGTATGCTCCAGAATACAAATCTATGTTCTTTTGTATACAGTATTTGACATTTCTGCATGCTTTTTGCTGTCCTTTTAACAGTGGTCTGGGCATTGTTTGTTGGTTCTTCAACACACTGCAGTTGTTTGCTGTGATTGGCTACAACATCACAGATTCCATCTGTTCAGTGATCTTCAATTGTTGAGCAGCTCAAAAATATGATGGATAAAATATGACAAAGCAAATTTTAATTATATTTAATCAAACATATAAAATATGATTTAACTGAAAATGATTAGGTCCCTAGCACCAAGCGGCGCAAAGGCCCTATTGAAACTGCTACGTTTATTATTATTATTAATAGGGCCCCAAGCACCAAATGGTGAAACTGCTATGTCTACAGTATTATTGTTTTATTATTATTCAGCAACTTTCCAACCATTTTTGGGCGCCTTAACATTCATTAAAACCCACCAAAATTTGCAAGGGCATCAGGTCAGGCAATACATTTTATATGTCATCTATCCATCCATTTTCTTCCGCTTAGCCGAGGTTGGGTCACAGGGGCAGCAGCCTAAGCAGGGAAGCCTAGACTTCCCTCTCCTCGGCCACTTCGTCTAGCTCCTCCCGGCGGTTCCCGAGGCATTCCCAGTCCAGCTAAGAGACATAGTTGCTCCAAAGTGTTCTGGGCCTTCCCCGAGGCCTCCTACCGGTCGGACGTGCCCTGAACACCTCCCCAGGCAGGTGTCCTAACCACATGTCAGAGTCATCTCATCTGACTCCTCTCAATGTGGAGGAGCAGCGGTTCCTTTATGAGTCTCTCCTGGATGACAGTGCTTTTCACCCTTTTTTCTTAGGGAGAGCCAAGCCACCCTGCAGAGAACGTATTTCGGCCACTCGTCCTTTCGGTCACTACTCAAAGCTTATGACCATAGATGAGAGTGATCGACCGGTAAATTGCGAACTTTGCATTTCGGCTCAACATTCTCCCAACCACTACGGACCGATGCAGAGTCCACAGACGCCACATAAATTCACCTGTCTTGTTTTCCATCGTTCCCTCACTCGTGAACAAGACCCCAGGGTACTTACTCCCCCCTGAGCCACCACCTTATCGTGGTGGAGGAGGTTTTGAGGAGTGTCCGAATGATCCTAGTAGCTAAGTTGTCCGGGGCTTTCATGCCTCAGTTAGAGTCACCCATGACAAACAGGTATTAGGGTAGGGTTCAGACAAAGAGTGGCTCAATGGACCCCAATGATGATAACAGGTGGGGCACAGTGGCAAGCATTTGGTGGCCAGGTCTGCACCCATGGGGCCTGGTCAGGTGCAGATAATGTGGGTCCCTCCTCCCCATGATCTAACCACTTGTGGGAGGGGCCAAAGGGATTGTGTGTAAAGCGAGCTGGGTGGCGGCCAAAGACCTTGGGGGTCCAAGCCATTTTGGTCTATGGTGAACTTTCTGGGTTGTATTTTGCTAATCTCCTCTTAGGGACTTTGACCAAATGAACCTAACTGATAATCAATGCACACTAGATAGATGAGTGATGTTTGATTGCAAATGAGTTTTGGCTGGTCCATAAGATGTGGGAGGCACTGTGACAAACCTTGATGTTTTGATTCTCATGTTGCTTTGAATATTAGCAAAACAGTATACATTGATAACTCGGCTCCACAAGGTCAGTTCTACATCATAACTGGTACATACAACATAATTACAAGAATGCCTTGAAGCTACACGTAGGTCACTTTCTGAATTTGTCTCAGAGCCACTTAGCGGTGACGGGAAAATTTTGAGATGTACAATAGCCTTTTCCTCCAATGAGATTTTTCATATCAACATCAAATTGAATATAAAGTATGACTGAGAGACGGATGAGCTTTAATTGTGGACCCTATGCATGTAAATCACATGTGGCGGGTGTGGCATTGCTGTTGCAATTATTGTTGCTGTTGCCCTTCTCTCTCTCTATTTTGTCCCCCTTTTCTGCATGCACTCCAGTCAGGCCGCTCCAAATTGTATAACAATAAACATACTATTAATCTATGTAACAGAGGACAGTAACTTATACTTTGCTCTGGCAGAGCAGGAAAAACGTGCAGCTCCAAAAAAAGACCCCCTAAATTGACTGGTTTGTGAAATAAATTAATTAATCAATAAATCAATACGTTTTGACATAATTACCCCTTGCCTTCACGTTTCACAGATATTGATAAAATTTGGTGAAGTCATCATTCATGATAAGACGCACAAAAAGTCTTAAGATCCCAAGTTCCAAAACAATCAGGAGGTCGCCCATTTTGTTTTGAAGTGGCAATTTTGAGCTCAAACCAGAGGTTGTGTTTGAAAGCACAAGTCCTAGCGACTTTGACCAAATGAGGCCACATGAAATCACAGATACTAGACACATTGGTGATTATATACTGCGGACCAATTTAACCTACGGAATAGAATATGGGCAGAGTCTTGGAGACTCGCCAAGAAACACGAAACTCAAAAATTTTAAACTCCACAAGGTCAAACTTCTACAATAATTGGTGTGTATGACATAGCTGTCTCCCTGAAGAGACCCATGTGTCACTTCCTTAATTAGTAACGGTGCCTCTTTGTCGTGACAGGAAGGAACTAAACACATGCTCAATATAAAAAAACACTCCTTTGAGTTATTAATATTTTAAATCACTTTCACATTTATGAAGGGCACATTAAATAGATTGATGATGATTCATGATGTTCCATTCAATCATTTTCTATGCCGCTTATCCACATTAGGGTCACGGGTATGCTGGAGCCTATGCCAGTTGCCTCGGCCAGGAGGCGGGGTACACCCTGGACTGATCGCCAGTCAATCGCAGGGCAGAAAAACAAACATTCACACTCACCTTCATACCTATGGACAATTTAGAGTCGCCAATTAAGCTAACATGCATGTTTTTGGAATGTGGGAGGAAACAGGAGTACCCGGAGAAAACCCACACACGCACGGGGGGAACATGCAAACTCCACACAGAGATGCCCAATGGAAATTCGAACCCTAAACGTCCTGACTATGAGACCCACATGCCACCGTGCGGCTTGACGCATGATGTTTCAGTACATATATCCGACTGTTCCTCACCATTAACAATAAAATTATTACGAGTTGATGTCTGCTCATGACTGCATTTTGATGTTGACTCCAATGGTGCAACCAACTGGTTAAAATTTATAACTGCTCTGACTTCTACATGGTCCGATTGTCCCAACATTTTTTTAATGGTGGGTTGGGGCATGGGAACACATATGACCACAAATGAACACATGGCCATATTTGCAACAATGGTCACCCCGTCCTGGCCAAAAATTATATATTATATTACAGTATATTACTGTCACAACTCCCTTTTACATAGTCAAATTGGGTTTTTTTGGGGTGTAAGGTCACCCTCCATTCCAGGGGTTGCGAACCTTTTTAGCTAAGAGAGTCACAAACGACACATATTTTAAAATGTATTTTCGTGAGCGCAATATCCTATTTCTCCTTCTCCGTCTGTTATTGGACGGTTGGAGCGTGAGGTCGACAGACGGATTGGTGCAGGGTCAGCAGTAATGCGGTCGCTGTACGGGACCGTCGTGGGACGGTCGTGAGACGGTCAGGAGAGAGAGCTGAGCCAGAAGGCAAAGCTCTCTGTTTACCGATCGATCTACGTTCCCACCCTCACCTATGGTCATGAGTTATGGGTCATGACCGAAAGAACGAGATTGCGGATACAAGCGGCGGAAATGAGTTTCCTTCGTAGGGTGGCTGGACTCACCCTAAGAGATAGGGTGAGGAGCTCGGCCATCCGGGAGGAGCTCAGAGTAGAGCCGCTGCTCCTTCACATCGAGAGGAGCCAGTTGAGGTGGCTCGGGCATCTAGTCCGGATGCCTCCCGGGCGCCTCCCTGGTGAGGTGTTTCGGGCATGCCC
>QODF01000112.1:2647855-2693634 GCA_024372805.1 Oostethus manadensis
GTGCAAATGTTATAAAGTGTTCATGAGTTCAACAGCAGCAGGAAAGAAACTGTTCTTGTGGCGAGAGGTTCTGGTCCGAATGGACCGTAACCTTCTGCCAGAGGGGAGTGGCTCAAATAGTCCATGTCCAGGGTGGGAAGGGTCGGCAAGTATCCGGCCTGCTCGCCCCTTAAAGTCTTCTTTTCCTTTCGGCTTATCCATTCAGAATCGCCACAGCGAATCAATTGCCTCCATCTAACTCTGTCTTCCGTACCCTCTTCTCTTGCGCCAACTACCTTCATGTCCTCTTTCACTACATCCATAAACCTCCTCTTTTGTCTTCGTCTAGGCCTCCTGCCTGGCAATTCAAAACTCAGCATCCTTCCACCAATATATTCACTATCTCTCCTCTGGACATGTCCGTACCATGTCAGTCTGGCCTCTCTGACTTTATCTCCAAAACCTCTAACATGTGCTGTCCCTCTGATGTGCTCATTCCTGATCCTGTCCATCCTGGTCACACCCATAGAGAACCTCAGAATCTTCATCTCCGCTACCTCCAGCTTCCTAAGCGGCCCCCCCTCTAAACCAAACAACATCGCTGGTCTCACCACAGTTTTGTACACCTTTCCTTTCATTTTAGCTGAAACTCTATCACACATCACACCTGACACTTTTCTCCACCCAATCCAGCCTGCCTGCACACGCTTTTTCACCTCTTTTCCACAATTTCCAAAGTACTTAAAATACTCCACCTTTTTTATCTCTTCTCCCTGTAACCTCACTCTTCCACTTGGGTTCCTCTCATTTACACACATGTACTCCGTCTTGCTGCGGCAAACCTCCACCCCTCAATCTTCTCGTCCACCTGTTCCCTGCTCTCATTACATATCACAATGTCATCTGCAAACATCATAGTCCATGGAGATTCCTGCCTAACCTCGTCCGTCAGCCTGTTCATCACCATTGCAAACAAGAAGGGGCTCAGAGCTGACCCCTGATGGAGTCCCACCTTCATTCCGAACTCCTCTGTCACACCTGCAGCACACCTCACTACTGTCTTACAGTCCTCGTACATGTCCTGCACCGCTCTAACATACTTCACTGCCACTCCATACCTCCTCATACAATACCACAGTTCCTCTCTGGGCACCCTGTCATAAGCTTTCTCCAGATCTCTAAAAACACAATGCAGCTCCCTCTGACTTTCCTGTACTTCACCATCAACATCCTCAAAGCAAATTCTGCATCTGTTGTACTCTTTTTTGGCATAAAACCGTACTGCTGCTCACAAATGCTCACGTTTGTCCTTAGTCTAGCTTCAACTACTCTTTCCCATAACTTCATTGTGTGGCTCATCAGCTTTATTCCTCTGTAGTTGCCACAATTCACCACATCTCCCTTGTTCTTAAAATGGGCACCAGCACACTTCTCCTCCATTCCTCAGTCCTCTTCTCGTTATCTAAGATCTTGTTAAACAACCCGGTCAGGAACTCTACTGCCACCTCTCCTAGACACTTCCTTACCTCCACAGGTATATCATCAGGACCGAGTGCCTTTCCATTCTTCATCCTCTTCAATGCCCTCCTCACTCTTTCCTTACTAATCTTCGCCACTTCCTGGTCCACAACAGTCACCTCTTCTACTCTTTGTTCTCTTTCATTTTCCTCATTCATCAACTCTTCAAAGTACTCTTTCCTTGTCTTTCCAAAGTGCTGTTTTCTTAAAGTATTTTGTTAAATTGTATTTTTAGATTATACCGCGGGGAAATAAATCACTCAGAGAATGAATAAATGAACTTTGAACACCCCTGTAGTAAAGCAAGATGTGTTTAGAAAGTGTTTAGAAAATTCTGAGAGCCATGTGTGGTCATCAAAAGAGCCATGACTGGGTCCTGAGCCATAGGTACCCTACCCCTGCTCCATTCTGGGACTGTGTCTAAATTGACTTTAGATGGCGCCCCTACTGGATAAATACTATGTACGTATGTTAAAAATCTACTCAAGACACACCATTTTTTAAACGGGTGGAGGCCTGACCACCAGGCACTCGTCTGTGAGCTCCTCCCCCAGGCCTGGCTCCAGGTGGTCCCGGTGTCCCAAGTCCAGGCGAAGTGCGGTCACTCCTCTCGGTTTTAATCATGAGAGTTTTCTGAATGACTCTTAGTCTGGCCCATCCTTTAGAACCTGTTTGCTTTGGGAGACCCTACCAGGGGCGTAAAGCCCCCGACAACATAGATCCTAGGATCACTTGGGCACTCAAACCCCTCCACCACGATAAGGTGTTAATTCATGGAGAGGTGTTCAATGCTGATTGCAGCTTTAATTAATTTTGTGTTTGATTATCTATAGAAAACATTTTCCATGAAGGGGGCCTTGAATAAAAGTGGTCATCTTATCGATACGTGTAAGTATGAATTAATTCAAGGCCTTTAATAGTTCCTCTTTTTTAAGACATGCAAAAAGACTTGCATAGTATTTATTTTTTTCTGCTACTAGTGACCGGTGACAATGTGTGGTCACCTTTGACCAAGAATGAGACTCTCCGTCAGCTACAGCATGTTGCTCAGCAAAACGCATGAAGCCCACAGCAGGACACTTCACAACTACTGCAAGACCACCCAAGACTTATGTTTACTGTGAGTATCTTGTTAGTCATATCACTTCCCAGCAGGCTTATTTCTGCTGCAATTTCACCCCATGCCGCTTTTAAGCAACGCTTTGAACTGTCACTGAGTCATGCGGCGCAAAGAAATGTGCATTTATTAATAGCCTGTCTCACATTACACACATTTGATGGATTGAAGTCTTGTTAAGAAGCCTGCACATGAACGCAGCAAATGGTTTTCCCTACTGTGAATGAGTTCTCTCACACATAGGCAGCCCGCCTTGCTGCCTGACTTCACTGGGCCCCATCTTGCTCCACTGGCCGCGGGACTTACCACACACCGCCCGCTTCCATTTGGCTTTATTGCAGTTTTAAAAGCTGCAGCCTCAGTCGTTCATCCTCTGTCTCAACATATTGGTTCCCTTTCCCAGCCTGTCTCACTTCATGCTTGTTTTTCATCCCTTGTCTGTTTGCTGCTGCCTTTTTCTTTGCAAACTTCCGTCTTGTTCCATCACTCCCCTTTTCCCTCCTAATCCTTCCACTCATCCCCTTGAGCTCACTTCAGTGCTTCAGTGTGGCCTGGCTGCCCTGCAAACACAAAGGCTAGTTTCAGCTATATCCAATTCTTCCTGCCTCGGTTGTTTTGGACAATGGGTGATGTTGTAAGGGGCAGCTTTCATCTGCTTTCAGTACATTTAATTTAGTTTTCATGATTACATTCTGTGGCTGAAATGAAAGACCTAAAAAACGTGTTCCAATGATGGGAATGTCAATTCCTTCTACTGACTTGAGTCCTTATGAATCACAGAAATGAATCAGTGAATCGGAATGCAGCAAGCACCCGTGAGTCAGTAAAACTCGAGTCTTCATCCAGTACCGGTGAGTCAGTGAAACTTCAGTCTTCACTGAGCACCAATGAATCAGTGAAAGATGAGCCGTCATGTAGCACCAGTGAATCAGTAAAACCTGAATCTTTGTTCAGTGCCGGTGAGTCAGTGAAACTCGAGTAGCACCCATGTGTCAGTAAAAGTTGAGTCTTCATCTCAAGTCTTTGTTGAGCACCCATAAGTGAAACTGGAGTATTCGTCAAGTACCTGTGGGTCAGTGGAACTTGAATCTTTGTGGCTTACCCGTAAGTCAAGTGAAACTCCAGTCTTCATCGAGCACTTGTGAGCTAGTGACACTCCAGTCTATGTTGAACATGTTTGAATCAGTGAAATTTGAGTAGATCATTCATTGACCACCTGTGAGTCAGTGAAACTCGAGTCTTTGTTGTGCACCCGTGAGTCAGTGAAATGCAGTCTTTGTCAAGTACCCAATTCCATCGTGAGGAGAAGTGTGCGTACACAACATCGCCTCAAGTTCTATCCTTTCCACTCCTCCACTTCACCATAAAAGGTCAATGCAAAGTGACTCATAAATGTGGTCTTCATATTTTAAAAGCCTTGATTGCATTAGAATCACAGCTGGTGGGAAGACGTCGGGGATGAGGAAGAAGGGTTTAATGGAAATGGAGGTGAAAATACTGCAAAACGTGTCATATTTGAAAGACACAGCAGTGGCATAACCAATAAAACAAATATCGAGTGACAGCACGTTTGCTGTCATCGCTGTGAATAGAGCAGGCAAAAAAAGCCAAGATAAAAAAATATAACACAATATAAATATGATAAATTAATGTTGCTCTTGATTACATGCTTGACACCAACAAAAAGATTTTTTTTTGGATAAATTGTCTAAAGCGGAGAAACAGAGCACTGAAGACAAACTGTAGTCTGTGTCCGTGGAAGCCTATAGAATGATTTAATTGCCACGGTCATGCTTGTTACAATTAGTATTAATCAAACACATAATCATGTAAAATAGCAACACTTTATAAGTCAATAACGGCGTGATGTTTTCTTGCAATGATGGAAAAATCTTTACTGGCTTCTACTGCATCCATCCATTTTCTATGCCGCTTATTTTTATTAGGGTCGCGGGTATGCTGGAGACTATCCCAGCTGACTTTGAGTGAGAGGTGGGGTACACCCTGGACTGGTCGGACAATTTAGAGTCTTAAGTCTTAATGACTTAGCAGGGGTGAGCGTGTGAACGAGTAAAAACCCCATTTGTTTGGAAAGACTCGTTCATGACTCACACACCTCCACTGTGTTCAATGTCCTTTCTTTTTTTGGCCATCGTCTGTCTGCTAAATAATCCGCACCCCCACACAGAGGAAGCAATCAGGGAAAAACAGGTTGTATCAGACACAGTTCAATCATTCAGTTAGATTTGAAATTAGGGTCTTCACAGGCGTGTGTGCTCAGGTTGTCATTGAAATCCTACGCATCATACAACACAGAGGGTGATGTCTTTTGACTGCCAACTAATTAGAAGTGGAAGTTGAAAGGGGTGTGAGGACAGAGAATGAGTCACTGGGATGAAAGCAGTGGTCTCAGGCAGAATTCTGTCATTCCGTATCATTAGTGGCGAATGTGCCCACATTCTGCACGGAGGCATGTCATTTCCCACTCCCTTAACTCTGGAAAATGAACACATTGGAAAAGGGTTTGGTGCGAAGTAAACAACAGAGCATCTGTGGTCTTGGAGAAGCAAATCCACAATCAATAGGGCTGTCTTCCAATTTCCAAACCTCCCCATACTCCCCCTAAAAGGAGAAACTAATTGGAACGTCATTTGCGAGATAAATGCGGATGAATGATTCAGCGGAAAATTGGCTAAAAGCAAGAATGAACTACTGCTTTGAAACTGTACTATCAGTGATAGCACACTATGATAAATGGCAGCATTCCAGCCTGTCCTGTTACGGAAATGAAACACTGCTTATTGCAGCCTTTATTTTTGCTATTTATGCATTATATGCTCGTGTTATTTGCATCCGTACATCTACTTGATTTGCTATTCAACTCACAACTGAACATATGTTTGTAATTATGTGACCAGACCAATTACAGTATGCAGGATACAAACCAGTGCACAGGTAGTGCATGTACATCCATGCACAATATGAAAAATATGCATAGTTGGAGAGGAAGGGGAAAGGCAAAGAACATTACTGATGAATTTTGGTGAATTATTGTACACCATGTCTTTTTTTATGGAATGGCATTGATGAAAGTTGGATAAAGAGTCCACGAATAATCCAACTTTCTCTTTGGCATGATTCAGGTTGATTGCTGTATGACTTTCGACTTACTGCAATGGCCATTGTGATACTATTTTGTATGGTCTGGTTACATTTTGAAGTACATTTTTCAACAATTTGTAGAATCAAATAACAAAAATGAAGGTGAAAGAACCGTTCTTTTCTCGCAACAACAACTGTAGATGTGGTGAAAGCCCAGTGACTTTGTGCGATGATGTGCTTTTAATTTTTCACAGGAAAATAACAAATAAACAAGAAAAAGATGGTTAAGTGTTAATCAATAACCACTTACAAATTGCTTCAAAATGCAATTTTTTTCTTTTAATATTACCTCATAATTTTTGTAAATTACAGCTTTGGTCTCCTGACATTTTTGTGAAATTAAGTATAAATTTCTATTTTTAGCTTTTTTCTTTTGTAATTATGACTTAACTTAAGTAGGATTTTTTTGTTGGTGTAGCCCTAACGTACACACAAATGTAAATGATTTCTTACAAAGGTGTAGCATCATTTTAACATATTATTTTGCCTATAAGAATAATAAATAAATGAAAATACAGCATTATATAACTGGGATACTGAAATACAATCAGCTGAGACCACATCGCCATATAGAAAATATAGAAAAAGTTGTAGAAATACATGACATTAAAAACTAACATTTTCACTGGTTAAACAGCAGAAATGTTAATCTAGTCACAAATGCTGTATGTGCATGATTCATGTTTGAAATGTTTAAGTGCTCTTCAGTGCATGTTACGTCTTGAATAGTGAAAAAGGATGCTTATTTCATATTTTGATCATTCTTTTGAGCGTTGCGTGCAATTATGCCGTCTTACTTAGCTATCTATTTTTAAAAGCTATAACGTTACTTCTCCCCTCCGTGAATCACCACCTTATCGTGGTGGAGGGTTTTGAGTGCTCGAGTGATCCTAGGAGCTATGTTGTCGGGGGCTTCATGCCCCTGGTAGGGTCTCCCAAGGCAAACAGGTTCTAGGTGACGGGCCAGACTAAGAGTGATTCAGAAGACCCCTATGAAGAACAACAAGAGGAGTGACCGCACCTCGCCCGGACGTGGGAAACCTCACCCTGGAGCCAGGCCTGGGGGAGGGGCTCGCAGGCGAGCGCCTGGTGGCTAGACCTTCACCTGTGGGGCCTGGCCGGGCCTAGCCCGAAGAAGCACCACGGGAACCCCCCCCCCGCAGACCCACTACCTGCAGGGGCAAGCATAAGGGTCCGGTGCTTTGTGATTTGGGCAGTGGTCGAGGGCGGGTGTGCGGGCGACCTGGTCTTCGGCGCCCAAATCTGGTTCTTGGGACATGGAATGTCACTTCTCTGGTGGGGAAGGAGCCCGAGCTTGTGGAAGAGGCTGAAAGATTCTGAGTAGATATAGTAGGACTCACCTCAACCCACAGTTTGGGCTCTGGAATCAAATTCCTTGAGAGGGGCTGGACCTTGTTCTTCTCTGGAGTTGCTGCAGGGGAGAGGCAGCGAGCTGGTGTGGGCTTATTGTTAGCCCCCCGGCTTGGTGCCTCTGTGCTGGAGTCATCCCCAGTAAACGAGAGGGTTATTTCCCTACGCCTTAGGGCTGGGGAAAGGGTGCTGACTGTGGTTTGTGCGCAGTTCAGAGTACCCTGCCTTCTTGGAGTCTATCAGAGGGGTTCTGGAGAGCACCCCAGCTGGTGACTCCATAGTTCTACTGGGAGACTTCATGCCCTCCCTGCCCTGAACCCGTGTGGTGTGTTGTTGCTGGACTTCTGTGCGAATCACAGTTTGTCCATAACAAACACCATGTTCGAACATAAGGATGTCCATAAGTGCACTTGGCACCAGGACACCCTAGGTCGCAGGTCTATGATCAACTTTGTGGTCGTATCCTCAGACCTGCGTCCGCATGTTCTGGACACGTGGGTGAAGAGAGGGGCTGAGCTGTAACTGACCACCACCTGGTGATGAGTTGGATTAAATGGCGGGGAAAGATGCCGGACAGACCTGGCAGACCCAAACGCGTAGTGAGGGTGTGCTGGGAACGTCTGTCAGAGTCTCCCGTTTGTCGAGTCTTCAACTCTCATCTCCGGCAGAGCTTCGCCTGCATCTCGAGGGAGGACCGGGATATTGAGTCCGAATAGGCCGTATTCCGTGCCTCCATTGCTGAGGCAGCCAGTTGTAGTTGCGGCAGAAAGGTGGTCAGTGTCAGTCGTAGTGGCAAGCCTCGAACCCGATGGTGGACACCGGGGGTTAGGGCTGCTGTCAAGCTGAAAAAGGAGTCCTATCAAGCATGGATAGCTTGCGGGACTCCCGAAGCAGCTGACAGATACCGGCAGGCCAAGCGGCACGCGGCTTCGGCGGTGGTTGAGGCAAAACCTCGGGTGTGGGAGGAGTTTGGTGAGGCTATGGAGCACGACTTTCAGTTGGCCTTGAAGAGGTTCTGGCAATCCGTCCGACACCTCAGAAAGAGGAAGCAGCCCCCAGTTTACAATGTTTACAGTGCGGACGGGGGCTCGCTGACATCGACTGTGGATATAGTTGGTCGGTGGAAGGAATACTTCGAGGCCCTTCTGAATCCCAATGACATGCCTTCCGTAAAGGAAGCAGAGTCTGAGGATACGTACGTGGACAGTTCTATCACCGTGGCTGAGGTAATTGGGGTAGTTAAATCACTCTCCAGTGGCCAGGCTCCGGGGGTAGACAAGTTCCGCTCGGAATTCCTCAATGCTCTCGATGTTGAGGGACTGTGTTGGTTGACACGCCTCTACAACATTGTATGGAATTCGAGAACAGTACCTCTGGACTGGCAGAGCGGGGAGGTGGTCCCCATTTTTAAGAAGGGTGACCGGAGGGTGTGTTCCAACTATAGGGGGATCACACTCCTCAGCTTCCCTGGGAAAGTCTACTCCAGGGTGCTGGAGAGAAGGGCACGACCGTTAGTCGAACCTCGGTCACAGGAGCTGCAATGTGGTTTTCGTCCCGGCCACGGAACACTGGACCAGCTCTACACCCTTGCAAGGGTACTGGAGGGTATGTGGGAGTTTGCCCAACCGGTCTACATTGGCTTTTTAGACCTGGAAAGGCATTCGGCCGTGTCCCTCGTGGTGTCCTGTGGGGGGTGCTCCGGGAGTACGGGATCGGTGGCCCGCTACTATGTGCCCTTCGGTCCTTGTACAGTCGAAGCAGGAGCCTGGTTCTCATTGCCAGCAGTAAATCGAGCTTATTTCCTGTGAACGTTGGCCCCCGCTAAGGCTGCCCTGTGAACGATTCTGTTCATAATCTTCTTGGATAGAATTTCTATGCGCAGTCAAGGTGTTGAGTGAGTCCAGCTTGGTGACCTTAGGATCTCGTCTCTGCTATTTGCAGACGATGTGGTCCTTATGGCCTCATCAGGCTGTGACCTTCAGCGTTTACTGGAGCGGTTTGCAGCTGAGTGTGAAGCTTATGGGATGAGACTCAGCACCTCCAAATCCGAGGCCATTGTTCTTAGTCAGAAACGGGTGGACTGTACCCTACAAGTTGGGAGTGAGGTCTTGCGTCAGGTGGAGGAGTTCAAGTATCTCGGGTTATTGTTCACGAGTGAGGGAAGGTTGGACCGTGAGATCGACAGACGGATCGGTGCAGCGTCCGCAGTAATGCGGTCGCTGTACCGGACCGTCGTGGTGAAGAGATAGCTGAGCCGGAAGGCAAAGCTCTCTGTTTACCGATTGATCTACGTTCCCACCCTCACCTATGGTCATGAGTTATGGGTCATGACCGAAAGAATGGGATCGCGGATACAAGTGGCGGAAATGAGTTTCCTTCGTAGGGTGGCTGGACTCACCCTAAGAGATAGGGTGAGGAGCTCAGCCATCCGGGAGGAGCTCAGAGTAGAGCCGCTGCTACTTCACATCGAGAGGAGCCAGTTGAGGTGGCTCGGGCATCTAGTCCGGATGCCTCCCGGGCGCCTCCCTGGTGAGGTGTTTCAGGCATGCCCAGTCGGGAGAAAGCCCCCGGGAAGACCTAGGACACGCTGGAGGGACTATGTCTCACAGCTGGCCTGGGAACGCCTTGGTGTCCTCCCGGTGGAGCTGGAAGAGGTCGCCGGGGACCGGGAAGTCTGGACTTTCCTACTGAAGCTGCTGCCCCCGCGACCCGGACCCGCATAAGCGCAGGAAAATGGAATGGAACGTTACTTCTACATTCATCATCATCATCACTAATTTGGAAGAGGTCATAGCTGTATGGCAAATGTAGCCACCCAAGTCTGACCTGTGTGCATTAGTCAGACAGGGGTGGTTTGTTACCACTTATTATCTGTATCCATTTTTGTGGTAAATAATAAAATAAAGCATGCTTTCATTGGTTGTTTTGATATGCCTTGTAAGGGGTGGACTGGGACAAAATTTTACCCTGGACTTTTTAGTTCAGATCAGCCCCACCTCATCGCCCATTACGAGCCTGAGCTTGTTTATTAAAAAATAAAAATAGAAACTGCCCAGAGTTGGGATCAAACCTGCACGTACTATTACACCAGTGGTTCTCAATTATGTTCAGTTATGCACTCACTGGGGGGGAGAAATGTTTTCGCCCTTCCCCAGTTTGACATACTGATAGAAACTGACAATATATTGAGAAACTGATATCTGTTTATTTATCTGTACTCCGTATAATGAACTTGAAACTGAAACCAGCAAAATGCAACAAAATGGAGAGCAGTGAAGCATACAAGTGTATTCAGGAGTCAAACTGCATGCACAGTATGACAAATTCATACATTCTGTATGACATGGGGTGGGTGGCTGCACCACTATTTGAGAAGCACCGGAATGGATGAATTTTTCAATGTTATTCTTTAATCAGTGACAGCGTCTTGGACTGACTTGGCGCTGCATGCACATGTCACGGGAGCGGCATTAGGCTCCCTTGCACAAGGTAAGTCCTACCACCCCATGGAGTGTCGGGAGGGGTGGCTCTGACTGTTGCCAATTAGGCCCGTCTGTTGTGTTGTGTCTACAGCGGCATAAGATTTAGTTACTGTAGTTTCCAAGGCAAGGCGCAGCACAAAAAATAATTAAATAAAGGGTGGTTAATTGACTCATTATTGGTCCAATCAATAAACTCCCAATACTCGTGATGGCAAGTCTGCATGTGCAGGGTTAACTTTACCTGCAGAAGAACACTGAGATTCAAAATAAAGAAGCATGTTGACTAATCAGGGCCGTAAAAGTTAAATTTATAATCATTGTAACTGGAAAAACTGAAAAATGGCTCAAAATGAGGCTGTACTTGTGTTACGATGTTTTGTATTCTGACATTACAGTATGTGGTTTTAGTGTGGTATGATGTGGCATTAATATTGTCAAAAACGATTTAAAATTAAAAAAACTTAAAATTTCAGACTATTGAGTTTAACTAAATATAAACTTACCCACCAAATTAAAAATAGAAAATAAATGTTGTACATATAGATGGCCGCACTTGTCCATAAGCCACAGGTGTCCGCGTAGTAACATGTGATATTTACAAAGAAATACACACTATAAACCTTGTAATCCTACATACCCTCGGTCTTCCCAGCATCACTCGATAGCTCAGATGACACTTTTTTCCTTTGGAGTTCAACAGCTGCCGTGGTCCAAGCAGTGTAATCAGAAGCTTCAGTTAGATCAGCATCTCCATTTTTAAAAACCTCCCTTGCAGTCCATCCCCAAATGTTGTCTATAGGATTTAAATCAGGGGAACATGCAGGATGGTCCAAAAAAGTGATGTTATTCTCCCTGAAGAAGTCTTTCATCAAGTGAGCATTGTGAACTGCAGCGTTATCCTGTTGAAAAACTCAGCTGTTACCACACAGACGAGAGGCCTCAGTCATGAGGGATGCCCGCTGCAACATCTGCACGTATGCATTAAATGATGCATTTATGTTCTGTAATTAATTTAATGCAAGGAATGCATGTCTTAAAGGGACATGGTGCAGAGCATTAGATAGATAGATAGATAGATAGATAGATAGATAGATAGATAGATAGATAGATAGATAGATAGATAGATAGATAGATAGATAGATAGATAGATAGATAGATAGATAGATAGATAGATAGATAGATAGATAGATAGATAGATAGATAGATAGATAGATAGATAACACTAATGTGGTAAAATGAATGGTGATAAAGAAAAGTGAATGAAAGATGATTTTCATCCAGTTCACTTCATCATCACCCTACTTATCATCATAACTGAGGACATTATCCTTTTCCCCATCTCTTTCTTGATAACAAGCCCATTTGCAAGCACGTTCAGCATCATTACTCATGCTATAACATTAGTATGATTACTGTGTCACGACATGCTTCCTCATTGGCATCAATCTATTTGTCATTAATACCACAACTGTCCTCATCGTTATGGCCGTTCCCGCAAACGCTTTTAGCTCAAATAGCCTGAGTAGGTGACTCCAGTTGGAGCCCATTCTCCCGTAATGGTCGTAATGGGTGGAGAGAAAAAGCAGGGCATATACGCAGGATGGAAGAAGCTGTTGCAACAAACATTGCTGAAATACAAAAATTGGTATGAAATTGTCAAGGGTATGCGCACACGGCTCAAAAGGGAAAATGGAACACATCATTTTCACAATGACGATCAACCTCGGAAGTAATGTGAGTGTTGCACCTGCTGCAAATGTGAGAGACAGCATGTGTAAAGGAAAGGAAATAATCGTTAGTATCTACAGCCCACAGAAGTAGTTCCGCTTGCGCAGCTCCTCCAGGATTTTACATACAAACACTCCATTGCCAGGCACTTTGCTGTGAGTAGAGGAGATACCAAAAGACAGCCCAGAACATTAGGAGAGGTGAAGGGGGGTGGGGGGCATAGCAGGGCACAGGACAGCCATCTGTGGTTCACAAGGCCGAAACAATACAGATTGACCTCCAGCAAGCCACTTGTCTCGGCTCAGATATCATTTGTGGCTTGACTGCTGGTGCTTCTCTTTACTCCCACAGTCCAAAAACATTAGGCTGATTCAAGACTCCTAAATGTGTGAATGTGAGTGTGAATGGTTGGTTCTCTGTATGTGATGAACTGGTGACCAGTCCAGTGTGTCCCTATCTCCCAAAGTCAACTGGGGTAGGTTCCAGCACGATCCTTAAAATAACAAGCAGTATAGAATGAATAAATGTATGACGGTATACAGTAGTGTTGTGGGTCGTTTCCAAACAAAATGTCTCTTTAAAGTGAATGAGCCGTTGTTTATTTTGCATCATATTTGTAATAATTGGTCAAAATTTGTGCTGCCGTGTTTGTCGACAATAAATGTGAGGAGGTGGGTCGGGTTACACACACCAGCAAGTTGGAACGGTGAGTAAAATGAACAAAAGGATCGCCTCCGAATGCCAATCTTCACTAAAGACGAGCAATTAATTCATATTGTGTATACAGGGTGTCCCAAAAAATATGTACACACTTTAAATAAATGTAAACTAGGCATTTATTATAACTCGTTTAATTTTCAACACATAAAATAACATAGTTCTATTGTTTTGCATAGACTTTGTCTTTTAGGTATACCCTTAAAAAGAAGTCTAGTGGTGTGAGGTCTGGTGAACGTGGAGGGTACTCAACAAAACCCTTCCTCAAAATCCACCTGTTTGGCAAGATCTCATTCATCTAAATTGCCTGTCATCCAGGAGCAAGACGAAGTGCTTTCCACCTCACCCAGCGTTTCTGGTGGCCCCTTCTCCTTGCAGACACAAAGCGTTTTGTCGTGGCCTGTTCCATTTGCGCCAGGAGCAAGTCGTCACACCAGGCTCCTGCAGGCCTGCTACGCCCCCCTTCCGATCTCCTCTTGTCCTTGGACTCATGTTTCATTTGACTTTGTTACCGGATTGCCCTCTTCCAGATGTTTCACTGTCATCCTCACCATAGTGGATAGGTTTTCTAAATTCACACACTTTAACCCTCTTCGCAAGTTTCCCTCTGCACTGGAGACAGCTAAGTTATTGCAGTACGTAGTTCGCCTTCACGGGATTCCCCAGAACATGGTGTCCGATAGAGGTCCTAAATTTTCTGCTGCTACGTGGAGGGCATTTTGTAAGTCCCTAGGAGCTACAGCCAGTTTGTCTTTGGGCAACCACCCGCCCGACAGTTGGCACTGGACAGTCGGAGAGGGCCAACCAAGACTTGGGGTCTGCCTGGAGGTGTATGTGTCACCGGCGTCCCTCGCCTTGGTCCATCTATCTTCCCTGTGTGGAGTACGCCCACAACTCCCTGGTCTGTCGTTGACAGGCCTGTCCTCCTTTCACGTAGTTCACGGCTTCCAGCCACCCGTTTTTCTCTCCCAAGAAGCAGAATGCTCAGTCCCCTCGGTGGCTGCGTACCTTCGGTGGGTCCACCACGTTTGGTACAACACCAGAGCTGCGCTAGCTCCCTGCTGACCATCACTGCAAGCCAGCTCCGAGTATAAGCCCGGTCAGAGGGTATGGTTGTGGGCCCGAGACGTTTCCCTGAGGGGGTGAGTCTAGAAAACTGGCATCTAGATTCATCGGTCCTTACGAGATGGAACAGATGGTCATTCTAGTGACAGCACGGCTGAAACTCCCTGCTTCCCATGAACATCATCCTGTGTTTCACGTGTCCTGACTCAAGCCAGTGGTCTCCTGTGTCTTTAATCCGCCTGCAGCGCGTCCTCCCCCCGCTCAGTAAGGGCCATTCGGCGTACACGGTCAAGACCATCTTGGATGCCAGGAGGCGGGACAGGGGGGTTCAGTTTCTGATCGACTAGGAGAGCTACAGTCCCGAGGACCGTTCTGGGATTTCTCGTTTGCTCATTCTTGATAAGTCTCTCATTTCTGATTTCTGAAGAAGCCAGGAGGTCTGCCAGGTAGCGTCCATTCAATGAGATGGGGGTTTACTGAGACGGAGTACTGTCACGCTTTGCGTTGACACAAGTTTGTTGTCAGGGTACATTTTTATTTTTTGGTGGTATCTCCTTTGCTCTTTTTACTTATCATGTGTCTGTCTATTTAGATTTTGTCCATTCCTTCTGGTGGAGCTGTGAGACGTCCCACAGCTGTTGTCAATCGTCTCCATCATCTTCTTAGGCTCACCTGCATCGACTGGATGGCACTCGGCTATTCCTTGTCCACGAAATGCTAAGACACATTTCTGCTACCGCAAGCTTTGGTATTCCGGCTGGTCTTAGAAGGTGCCATCCTGTCCAGGTCAGCATGTCACAGTGTTGAGATTTCACACTGTTTGGCGGCCCTTGAACGCACCAGAGTTCCTCTGAGACAAAGTGAAATTTATTGGAATTTATAGGTAATAACTTTCTCTGAAGCTGCCACATCTTAGGAAATCCTCCAAACAGAAGACAAACTCCTGTGTTCTTTAACTTGAACACACATATCTGTACCTTTGCCACTCTAAACCAGTTAAATACCAAGAAACATCTGGCCTTTTTGATTTTATGCGTTTAATATAGAAAATGTGTTTTCTATATATAATAGGTGAGTGAGACATGTTGACGAGAGATTGGGAGGGTTCTGGAGTTGAATCTAAACTAATAATTACAACAGTCACTTTTATTGTAAATGTTGATCCGAAGTAGGATGGAACATCAACGTGAAAACAGTTTAGTAATGTCAGAGCACCTTCATAAGCCCGAAAAAAAACATTCCTAAATGAAAAACAGATGACCAAACATATCCAACCAATTTCCGTTCATCCTGGCACGGAGGAGGTCTCCACTATTAAATGCCACTCTGTTGTTATGCCTTTGCACCGATTCACATCCAACTTCCTCGCCATCATAAGGATTCTTCTCCAGGCTCTTTCCATCTAAATTGTCATGATTGTCCTTGGCTCTGAACTAGTTTGGAAAGGTGCAGATAAGTGAATATCCCTGCGCCATGAAACAACGATAGAGAAAATGTCAGGGTAAATAGCTCGCAGCCAAAAGAGAACAAAACAAACAGCGGCGAGTTGTGCAGCTATTTATGAGAAAGCAGAAAAACAAAGCAGTGCTATGAAATCAATCGTTTCCTAAATCACTAAAAAGAGATTCTGCAGAAGCCATTGGCAGAGCTCCAGCTTACTGAAGGACCCCTTGCACACAAACACACGTCTTTTCAGTAAACATACACCCACACACAAAACAAAAATGCAAACCCTGTCTCCCCCTCATGCTAACATATCCAGTAATCACTATTGCTGTAACAAACACACACACACACACACACACACACACTACTTTGGCAAATATTTAAAAAACACACATCTCAGCTGTCACTTGCACATAAAAAAACACAGTTTTCCACAAGCCCTCACACTCATATGCTAAATAAAACACTTAAATATGCAACCTCTCTATCTTCCCTCTGTTGCACACCCACAGACAGATACGGCGACACAATCCGCTTGCTTTGCCTTCTTACTGACACACAAAAACAACGCCAGGAGATTAAGACAATGCAGTAAATAACATTCGCTGTCACCTGAAAACTAGATGCAAACACTCATATAAAATGTGTGTAAAATGTAGTTTTACTTTTAAAGCAACAGTTCGAAAGTGATGCATTTGTGGACGGTTAAAAAATACTTACATTATTTTTCTTCTTCTGTTTTAATACAGTGGATCTCCACACATTTATAATTCCGCTTTTATTCATTCATTCATTTTCTATGCCATTTATCCTTATTAGGGTGGCGGGTGTGCTGGAGCCTATCCCAGGTTACTTTGGGCGAGAGGCGGGGTACACCCTGGACTGGCGAATATATGGCGAACACTAACTAAACATAGAACCCTGAGTAAAAAGTTGAAATCACTGAGAATAAAAGCATGAGAGTGTTGTGTGGGAGGAAACCGGAGTACCCGGAGAAAACCCACACACGCACGGGGGGAACATGCAAACTCCACACAGAGATGCCCAACGGAATTTCGAACCCTGAACCTCCTGACTGTGAGGCCAATGTGCTACCCACTCAACTACCGTGTGACCAATTGCGCATTTACCCTCCTGCAAATATTTAGAATTTGGTTTAAAAAAGTTATTTATATATATATTTTTAAAAAACCCAAAATACATGAAAAGTGAAAGTGAAAAGCAAAGTTAAATTAGACGTTACCAACATTAGACAGACCTAGCTGCATGCCCGCTGCAACCGTAGTAAAAAATAAAGATGGTATTTTTGAACTTGTGAAATGATCTGCTCCTATAAGATAGACAGCAATAACTAAGCAGTGTAGTGCTCTCATTATTGATGCATTTTCTTCTCTTGCAACGCTCCTTCCAGTGTGCAAGACAACCACAGGAACTACAGTAAAGATTAATAATTATTGTATTGAATCTTATTATTACTTGTTAGAGATGAAATTCTCCGCCACCTATTAGGTCCACCAAGGACCACCTTATTAAGTAAAATTCACCTCCCCCTACATGTTTATTTAATTTCCAGTTCGGAGAAGGAGTAAGACTCACACGCCAATCAAAGTTTAGCTTTACTGTCAATATAAGCCAGACAGAACAGAATGTGCAATGCAGAATTCTGAGCTAATGTCTCTTCCAATGTCCTCCTGCAGTCTCCAGACCAGAAGAAGAAAGGCAGCCTTGAAAGTTGGCAGTCCACAGCCTTTGTAGATGTCTTCCTGATGGGCGGGGGGAGTTTTTGTGCTGGAGTGCAGCTGTTAGTGCGAGATATTTTTTCTTATACAGTCACATTATTTTTGTTGACATTGCTGTGGGGGAGTGTGTACAACAGCCTCTGACCCACGTCTGCTTGTCACCCCATCTGCAAGTGAACAAGACATGTCCTAATATAACCCCAAAGGCTAGTAATTTTCCATGACTGAGTAGTAATAGACTTTGTGTATTTATCATTTTGTGCTCTAGTAAATGCAATACGTATTGATCAATAATAAAAACAAGCAAACTAAGCAAGCTATGTCTTGTCCATTCATCCATCCATTTTCTGTGCTATGTGTTGTGTATTGTTAAAATAAACAACATACTGTTTTTTTAACCCTTGTGTGTTCTGTGTATAGTGTGAGTGTACTTGGGTGCTAAATTAGGTAGTTATAGATTCCAACTTGCACTAAAACTTGACTTACATTGTGGCTGCAGGAACAGAACACATACTAAAATACATTAATGTGAACTTGTTGTTGAACTTGTGTGTGTCGACTATTTGTTTGCATGTGCAACTCTTAGAATCCGCTGAGAGTTGGCTTTGTTTACGCCAGCGGGTTTACCGGCAATGCCGCCTCAGCGTTTTGCATGATGTGTCACTCCAACGCTTGAGATTAACGCTTGCTCATCTTGTTTTTGGCCAAGCCCATCGAAGGGAAACACTTGATTCATCTACACAGGCTCATCTGCATACATTATCACTTGTGGGGTGGTGGTCCATGCTCCCACTATGGGTTGTCTATTGCCACCATGAGGCTGTTGGTAGGTTAGAGAAGTGGCAGGGACACATTCTCACCAAAACAGACCCGGGTGTATTATGTCATATGTGTGTATGAAGCGTGTAAAGGCCCATAAGAGCTACTAACCAAAAGGACATATGAACAATGAGAGATAATTAAACACAAAGCTGTTTTCTCTTGGAGAAAAAAGCAAGATGTGGATACCTAATCAATATCTAGCAGGACATGACAGGATTTACGGTCTTGTTCTCTCGAAACAGAACACCCTGAGGCAAAATAAACCCTCAGACCTGAGCAATGGAGCATGATCGCTGCACAGATAGCCACTGTAATACAAAAGGGTCCATAAAAGGAGATAAAAGCAATAAGCCGTTGATGATTACATATACTGTACATATACTCAGTTACTTCAACGCTCATACGGTTCTATGCTGAAGTCCACCATATTTGTTGCTGTTAAAATGCTAAATACAGACAACCACAATCTAGGACCAGCGTGCTTAGTTATCACTGTCCCTTTTATACGACCAGATGCTGGAAAATTCCATCTTTATCCTTAATGCTGGTTGTGGTAGCTATTATGTCCATTTTCACCTCCATGGTGATGGCTTTTCTTTTCCATAGTGTATTTCCACTAGAAGAACCTGCCTCAGTTTAGGAGACACGATCAGAGATTATTTTCAGTCTGTTTATTGTCGAATGAGGCACACAATATTTATTCGGCATATGAATGTATTCATCCGCTGGAGGTGCTATTGGTAGTTCTCAAGCAAGCAGACTAAGTTGTTTGCACACCAAGTTGAATTTTTCATTCATTTACGAGTGCACGTACCCCACCACGCAACGATGAATCTCGGAAACCTGAGGACCACCAATATGTGTCCCTTGATTGACTGGTGACCAGTCTTGGGTCTGGTAAGTCACTAAATAAACTACTGTGCATGAATAATTTAAAACCATTGACATTTGGACTGTGTAGGGATTTAGAAAGACGTTACTTGTCTGGAAAACAAAGAGAAATACTGTATATTTTTTCAATGCAATTCTTCAAAGTTATTTTCTTTTTTTGTCAACATGTATCAATTAACTGGTTAAGTTGAAGAGGTCTTGATTAGTTTTATTGACTCTCCTGCACAGTTGAATATCCACAGAGAAAATTAACCACGTCTTCTGCCTCATTTATTCTCCTTTTCAGTATGGGTCCGTTTCCAAGTTTCATTGGCATACAGTGAATAGTGGAGATGAGGACCGTACGTCTGCAACACTATGGTCATGTGATGATCACAACAATTTTGATGCTACACTTCAAGTGGATTTCCCAAACTTTGAGTATTTCCACCTTGAAAGAACCTTGTGTAACTCATCTCCAACAAAGCAAGCGGTCGTCCTGGAGTCCCGTATATCAGCCCGGCAGTGTTCCTGGCAACCTTTTGTTGGCAGTAATGCCGTTTTTTGTACGAGTTGTAGCAGGACAACTAGTAGCTGCTTCGCCATGACAACACGCCTGCTCAAAATGCCCCGAGCATCCGATGGTTACTGGCCGAGAAGAACATCACTGTGCTGGAGGAATCTCCCCGCTCACACGACCTGGCTCTGTGGGATATTTTTCACATTCCAAAACTCAAGGGGGTCACTTTGGGGACCTGTTTCAAAGACATGGATGACCTCAAAATTCTGTAACTACAGAGCTGCAGAGGATATCTGAAGAATCCTTCCAGGAGTGCAAGTGGTCATTCACATAAAATTAAATGTGGCATGTTGTGATGTGAAATGACCTGTACACACAAAAGCACAACATCAAGCGCATTTCTGTGTGTTTATGGAAAAAAAGATAGCTGTGATGTGTGCTTTAGTGATGTGCAATACCACTGATTTTGTTTCTGTAAAAAATCAAATCATACAACAAAGAATACAAGACATAGCAATTGAGTGATTTATTTTAAACCCTGAAGATAATTGAGGTAGTGGGTAGAGTTACAGTATAGCCACACCTTTCAATGACGTATAAATCGGATATATGTGACCTGATCGTTCAGATTGCAGTACTACATACAAACAAGGCCCAAGTCACATTTGAAAAAATCCTAATTGTAATATTAACACTGAATGAAAAAACTAGATACAGGTTACATATGAGCATAAAAATCTGAATTAAGTGCAGTGTGAATGCAGCTGTGGACATCTCGTAAAAAGAAGCTGTTGCAATTGGAACTATTTTCTCTTACGCTGAAGGTTTACTTGGCCCAAACCTTGACAACACCCAACACAAAACAAACACAATTTTGTTTGTGCTCCTATTTTTAATGAGCTGAACTGGGGTGTCAAAAGGCCTACTTCTCTCAAATATAGTTCATAAATCTGTCTAAATCTGTGTTAGTGAGCACTTCTCCTCACATCTCCCTTTGCCTTAGGCTGGCCACAATAGAAGGCAACTCCAAAATGTGCAGTTTTACTGTATTAGGGGCCAATTCCAAGCATCCCAAACATGCTGCAATGAGTGACCTGTACAGCTAGTATCCTGGCCATGCAAGAATTTTTTCAGAACTGTTTTCAGCTTCAGGGAATTGTGTAAAAATCTTTGCAAAATGAGGCCCTCCGTTATCATGCTGCAGCAAGAGGTAATATTTATATTTTTGTTGAGTTTAAGATGCAACATCCCAAAGGCTTTATCCTGGTCAATAAGCAGTTCTGAAAGATGCAGAAATTGTCAACACTACAAGACTTTCTCAGTATCAAAACTAAATTTAAAGTGTGAAATTTGGTTTCTTATCCAAATTAAGATTGCCTGGCCTTGGCGAAGGTCATCGCTTGACTGAGTCATGCTTGTTGAAATTGCATTGATGCGCTCAAGGACATGCACATGGGCACGTGATGTACATCCTTGCCAATAGTTGAAGCTATATAACTGACTGACAGGTGAAAATAATGTCTTCATAGGGTTAGGTACTTGCACGCGTGCAGTGAAGAACCGTCTATACGGTAATGTACTATGTGGCTAGGAGTTCAAGGTGAGACGCTACATTAACAGGGAGCAGTCATTTTCACCTGGCAGGTCCGAGTCGTTTTCATGCGGGTCGAGGGTTTTTGCTTTCATGGACCTGATGTTCTTTTGGCTATTCACTTGCTAGGTCACCACTGGTGCAAAAAAATATATCACTTAATAAATCATCATGCTTTGTGGTTGAATACTGCCTATTGTAAGTTTGACAAAAGACCCATTAAAATAAATTGATGTTATAAGTGTATATTCTACGCTTGTCACTAATATTATTATTACACACTTGGTCACTGAAACAACATGCTTTTATTGCATCTCACAACAGGCGCAATAATCCCCAACACGAGCAACTGTTGCGGCCGTAACCCACGGCAAGATGGGAAAAAAAAAAACTCAACTCCAAACTCCACTTAGCTACCCAGCACCAAAACACATTTACGGCAACACCAATGAGCATATGATTTATTAAGGTCTCGTATGTGTTATTTTCTCTTATTACTGTATGTCTATCGTATTGGGTAATACAAAGGTAAAAGAAACCATAGGGTGTTATTTCATGTCTATAGGGCTCTAATAATGTTAAAAACCATATTTAGAAGGTTGTGAACAAGTTGTATATATTTCATTCATTCATTTTTGATGCCGCTTATCCTCATTAAGGTTGCGGGGATGCTGGAGCCATCCCAGCAGACTTTGGGCGAAAGGCGGGGTACACCCTGGACTGGTCGCCAGTCAATCACAGGGCACATATGGCGAAACAAACATTCACACTCACATTCATACCTATGGACAATTTAGAGTCGCCAATTAACTTAATATGCATGTTTTTAGAATGTGGGAGGAAACCGGAGTACCTGGAGTAAGCCCATGCACGCACGGGGAGAACATGCAAACTCCACACAGAGATGCCCAACGGAGATTCGAACCCTGAACCTCCTGACTGTGACGCCAATGTGCTACCCACTCATCCACCGTGCGGCCTGTTTGCTATATTTAATTAATTAAATATCAAATAAAGTATCTTCATATTTAATTATGAAACTATTTGACTTATAAATAAGGAACCCTACTTTGTGGAAACTGACTTATCACCGTCAGGTCTGGAGCCAATTAACATAAAAAATTGATGGATTACTGTAAAAGATATTAGAGAAATAGCATATATGTGGTGGATCACCACAAAATCATAATTCAAGGTATAGAAATGAAGTGCGTGAATGTTTTTTTTTTTCTGAGAATATACAGTACCGTGTACACCGAACAATACATTCACTTGTCAAAGTGTAATAGTTTAGCCTTACTACAAAGTATCCCATGTGTATCAAGCATAGCAAACACCCTGCTACAGGCACACACTGTCCCTCCCAGGCTGCTCCGGCGTGGCCTTGACATTTATGCTGATCCAGCATGGCTATAGCAAATATTGCTTTCATATTGTCTGCGCTCGGGCCCGGCACGGTCCGCTTCCTCACCATCACACCCCAAATAGACTGTGAGCACCGAGACTGTCAATCATTGGAGAGAGTTTGACAGGCTGACAGCCACGTTAAATTGATTCCTCACAAATTCTGTTTATTTTCACTTGCTCTTTTACAGCTTTTTGCATGGATGAATCCAGTCCATGGCTTTGCTTGAACTCAAGGTCACCGCAGCTAATCAACCAATTGCTGTCACGGTTCTTGGCAGCAGAAAATGACAAAAGAAACCACACACAGGTACACATTTACCTGCTTTGTTTTTTTTTTTTGGTGCTCTTACTGCTGTGCGGCATTGAGTGTAGCTGCTACATGATAATTTGAGCGCTCCAAAATAGCCGGCGGCTTGTAACCAATGAGGGAATTCCATGCAGAGATCCAACTACAATTACATTTTTAATCATTGAGTAAAACTATTGACTGCACAAGCTGCATTCATAAACTTTACATCCACATTTGGCTTGTATTTATAATAATAATATTGTATTTCAAGTGAATTCAATTGCTAAGAGCATAACTTGTAATAAATGCAAAGCAGGAATACAATTTCATGCTATTCACTTATAAATGGCATGTATATAAATATTGCCAGTATTCCCACGTGTGCTGTTTTTCTTTAAATGCAACATCTTTCCATATTTGTGAAATAAAATATACAAAACATGTGGAAAATGATGTTTGTCTAATCATAAGCCTGAAAAGCAACAGCAGCCACCTTATTTCCACATTTTGTTCGTCATGATAATTATAAAGTAACAATTCCCAAAGTTAAAATAATCACTAGCATGTTTGTCATTACACATAATAAAATCACTCATATAGATATATAATAAATACAATAATCTGATTCCTACCGGCGCAAGTAGCAAAGAGAGAGGAAAGAATGTGTGACTGGTTTTAACAAAGCCGGGTCAAATTTTCACCAATCAAATGAGCTCCCCTTCGCACCTTTAAATGTGCTGCTGGCAAAGCGAATTGCAAGTTTAATATGGATGCAGACAGCAGAAGACGGCCAAACTTCTCCCAGACAGAAAGTGATGTTTTGCTCAGGGAGGTCCAAGCTCATAGTGACCGAATATATGGTCATACGAGCAGACCTCCACGGAGTGATGATGCAAAAATGACCTGGGAGGAGATTATAGTACGTAAGTAAGTAGGTATTGTAAATCAGGTTTGCCCTAATGTACTGAGAACCGTTGTCCAGTGTAAAAAAACGGTACAATGATGTCAGAAGAAGGGCAAAAAAAAAACTATCAGAGCACCGGAGGCACACGGTTGCCCCCCGCCCTCTTTGATGGCCACGTCTGGCCAATGTACTTGAAACACAAGAACATCATTTTTTTCCCCCACTAATAAAGACACTCGTATTTAGTAACCTATATTTGTAGTATGAAAATGTAATATAATATGTATATGTAATATGAATAAACAAAAACTATGCATAACGGGGATGATGTGCGTAAAAGACGCATTGCCAAGCTCGTGGTCTGGCCCTTGTCACTTGTGTTTGCATGTGAGATGAACTTGTATTACCCAATTCATTATCATCATTTTTGCAATTCTTGGTTGCACAATCAATACGTTTGATTAACCGTTTATTTACAATTAACCACATCCATATAAGATCCACTGGCCACCAATGAGGATGAGGAGGGGGGGCGATTCGGGGACAGATGAGGTGGTGGAGACGGCGCAACAGAGGCAGACGGGACAGTCAATATAGATTAAAATGTATGTGTTGATTCAGATAGGTATTTTAAACAGTGGTTGTTGTGATTATTAAATGCATTTAAATGTGCCTGACATTGTGTAAACCAGCCTGTAGGGTTTTGTGGACGTGTGCGCCAATCAGCCAAATTACCACTAGACCGGCTGTGATTCGCTTTACACCGAGAGTAAACTAGGTTGGAGCCGGTGAGCTTTGAGCTCACTTCCGACGAAGTCTTTTGGCACAAAATTGTCACTACGCAAAAAAGCCCACTTTTAGATGCTCCAAAAATCATTGCAAAAAACAAGTTTTTTTGAAGACATGGCTTATGGAAGAATTATTTTGTGTGTAAACAAGGTTGCGTATAGAAAATTGCCAACATTTGGAGGTCATGTTGAGATTCACTTTTGATAGTCACCAAAATACAGTATATATATAATGCATTTCCACCCCACACACATTAAAACAGTTCCTATGTGTCTGTGGCGTACTTCTGTCAAACTAATATAGTATTTAAAAAAAAACAACTCTAAACACCCCTGTGTGGAACAGCTGTTTTGTGGGGACTGTCCAGTCTTGTGCAAATGAACACTCTTAGAAGGGGATTAGACATGAGTTCTGCTGCGCTGCCGAGCAAGATCAGTAGCCCCAACAGTAACAGTTAACAATTGTAAATAAAAGTAACCCAATTTGATCTGATGTCCTCTGTGGCAATGTAATGATGTGTAATCCAACAACACTGCAGGTCTTCTAAGCTTTCTCTGACATGATGTTTCAGTGTGGTCGCTTGCAAGAAATGTCGGACGTTTGGCCAGTGAGCTTCCAAGTCCATACTACCGCCCCTTTAAAATACTATTGACAAAAGAATTGCCTTGGGTAGCAAACAGTTCCCAGGCCAGTTGGTGGACACCGTCTATATCATATGATGTCCCGCATCTTGAGGAAAAAGTCTTATTTTTCAGGCTGTAACCTACATTGAAGCACTCTGAGCACATGTAAGCTGCACACTCGATTGGATGAGTTTCAGATTTGAACGACTGTGGTGAGGGGAGGTGGGGCCCAGCTGTTCCACACAATGTTTGTCAGTATGTTGCGGATTTGTCATATCGCAGCTAACCTGCTTGAACCTGAAATATGTGCCTCCCTGCAGGTAGCCACTCTAATGCTATGTATGGAAGCTGAGGGTCCTTATCGACCACATTCAATGACACTCAATGCACTGAACAGGAAAGCCGATGTCTGTTACTTTGTTTTCTGACTACATTGGATTATTAACATGATGTCCTGACAGAATGACTGACAGCAAAGGCATACACCCCTCATCAAAATGCTGTTGAAAAATCGCAAGAATTTCCATTTTGCACTGTTGGATCTTAACCAGAGGTGATTGCTCAAAGACTGCGGGGGAAGCTCAGCATCCCATAAAATGGTGATTTATGTACTGATGTGTGTACATTTCATTGACTAAATATGCGCTAGAATACTTTCATCTTTTGTTAAGAATCAGCTACTTATCACAGGTAACTGACAATTGAATGATCTGTCTGAGGCAAAATCCCTTTTTGATTGACAGTAAAATAAGCAAATCAGCGATCTTGAAATATAAACACCGGAGCATTTTCCCAGTTTTTCTTTCCGTTGTTTTGAACCGATTAGGAGAATTTACCTATCCCAGGGCTTCGTCTTTGTTAAAAACAACTACTGTAGAAACGCAAGGTACAATAACATATCAACAAATCAACTCGTTTATGATGTAGGCCAAAAAAATGAGCTTCCCCTGAGTGACCAGCATCTAACTTAACCCTTTAGGCGCCAGAGTATTTTTGGTTGGAGCTTGAAAATGGTTATCAATAAAGGCATACTGTAAATTAGAAAAATCATCCCTATGACCCAAAGTTTGTGGTAAAAGTAAATGTGCTCATTTAATGTGCCTATTATGACGTCACCAGGCTCAGGACTGGTCAGTTTCCTGTGTCCATGCTACCGGCTCACTGGATTAAATTTGTGTAAACTGCGATACACTCATTTCAACGATGGCATTGTGTGTTTACCTTACCACACGTCTTTATAAGCTGACAGATAATTGAACGCCTCATCGATACTGGTTTGTTCACGTTATAGACATTATTACATCGACTTGGCAGTTATGAGGAAGTCTGCTTCAAAATAACACAGCATTAAAATGCACGCCAAACAGCGGTGGCGGTGATATCATAGATCTGTGCTCCCTGTGCTAAATGTGTCTTTAAGAATTATGTTGCTGCAAAAATGTGTTGCTGTAAAAGGCTTTTTATTGCTACTGAAAAAATGCTATGTTCACATTGAGCAGAATGCACAATATAACCTCCACCAGGTTGTTTGTATTGGTATAACTAATATTGGTATTTCTAATCACTATTTCCCAAACCGTAAATTATTAGACATTGGTTTAATAATTAGTCTTTTAGACATTAGTGTTGAGACATTAGTTTTGCCAACTTAGCAACTTGGTCGTTATATTTAATTTGTATTCAGTCCCCCTAGATTGTCTTTTTTTCAAAGGCGACTACCAACAGAACTAGTAACTTTTTCTGTCTTCTTGGACACTTTTGGGGACAAACATAAAAGCATGTATCGCTCTTCTCAACAAGTAGCGGGTCTTGCTGTGCACCTTGTGTTATATTAAAAACTGCAAATTTCTATCTATCCGTAGATGCCATGGTGGTCCTATGCTTTTTTGTTACCTTTCGGTTATATAAAAATAGTCAAAATAAGGATAGTGTCACGATCTGTGTGTGTTGTAGGCGTGACAGTTTGGTGTTTGAGTTTGTATGCCTTTGTTGTTGGTTTTTCCTTAGTTTCATGTTTTTTCCCTGTTGTCCATTTGGTAATTACGCGCACCTTTGTCTCGTGAAGTGCCTTGCTATTTAAGTTCAGGTGTGTGTCATTGTTTCTCTTCCCTCTGTACATGTGGCTTCCATGTTCCTGCCGCTGCTTTGCAGCATCTTTATTAAAGATTCCTCCAACTTACCTGCTTGGCATCCAGCTCTCTGCATCCTCGGGGTCGTTACACCATGCCGCGACGAGCGCATAGTACTCAATAGTGATATGCGATATACCATTAATTTTCTTTCCCATCGAATACGGAGTAAAATTCAGGCTGGTATTGGTGATACTGATGCGATACAGATACTTTCGGATGCGTGCAAATGTATCTAAGTGTCTGGTAAATTTGAAATAGTTGTGTACTAGTTGTGAACATTGTCTTGAACGAACCATTTTCCTCAAGCTTAAAAAGAGAAATGCATGTTGTACAAGTGCTGGTTTCATCCTTAAGTAGGGCCCAACTGTTTGACATCTGTTTTTTTTTTTTCACAAAATTGATCACTAATCACTGACTGAATGCCACACTGCTATTTTTTTAACACGCTTCTTTAAACTAATTGCCCAATTGCACAGCCTTAAGAGCGTGCATATCATGAATGTGGCTTCTGTTTGTTTTCTGAGAATCTACTGCTCCTACTGGTAAAAATATACTAATAATTAATCTGGTGGTTAATCTGGTTAGTCACATTGCACTGCTATTTAACACTACTGTATGTATACAGTGGTGTGAAAAACTATTTGCCCACTTTCTGACTTTTTATTCGTTTGCATGTTTGTTAGTCAATTGTTAGTGTTATCTATTAGTCAAAGATAACACATGTAAACACACAATGCAGTTTTTAAATGAATGTTTTTATTATTCAGGGAGAAAAACATCCAAACCCACATGGCCTTGTGTAAAAAAGTAATTGCCCCTGCACCTATCAACTGGTTGGGCCACCCTTAGCAGCAATAACTGCAATCAAACGTTTGCGATAATTTGCAACGAGTCTTTTACAGCGCTCTGGAGGAATTTTGGCCCACTCATCTTTGCTTGTTTTTTAGCAAAATTAAGACGAGCCTCAATGTTCTTTTTGCTTAATAGTGGTTTGCGTCTTGGAACTCTGCCATGCAGGCCGTTTTTGCCCAGTCTCTTTCTTGGGGGAGTCAAGAACACTGACCTTAATTGAGGTAAGTGAGGCCTGCAGTTTTTTAGATGTTGCCCTAGGATCTTTTGTGACCTCTCGGATTAGTTCTCTCTGCGCTCTTGGGGTAATTTTGGGCGGCCGGCTACTCCTGGGAAGGTTCACCACTGTTCCATGTTTTTGCTATTTGTGGATAATGGCTCTCACTGTGGTAATCAGGCCTGGGGGTGGATCCAGAAATTGAACTCAGGTGTGATAAACCACAGTTAAGTTATTTTTTTAAAGGGGGGGCATTCACTTTTTCACACAGGGCCATGTGGGTTTGGATTTTTTTCTCCCTAAATAATAAAAACATTCATTTAAAAACTGCATTTTGTGTTTACTTGTGTTATCTTTGACTAATATTAAAATGTGTTAGATGATCACATGCAAAAGTAATAAAAAGTCAGGAAGGGGGCAAATAGTTTCTCACACCACTGTAAATGTAGAGAAGTATGAGCCAAGATTCCAACCCACCGTGAGGCAGCTGAACCAACCACTGAGATGTTGTCAAAACAAATTTTCGTGCTGTTGTTCTGTTAACACATTTCTAAATGTGCACCAGAATTTTATATCATTTTACTTTCAATGAATTTATTTGAATAGTTTTATGCATAATTGGTCTCAATGATAAACAGGGTTTAGGTAAAGATTTGCCATTTTAAATCCATTCTGGTAGTATGCAGTCATGATTGGTGGAAACCTCGCATTTCTCTTCTTTCATTCCTGGGAGATGTGATGATGAAGCACACTCTTATCCTCCAGAGTTAAGTCCAAATTGATTTTAGGCTGACGATGAAGATTTACACTGACAAGTTAGTGTCATCTGGTTTAACCCCAGTCTCACAATCTCACCCAAGGGTACGGCCACGAGCCTCCTCATCACTGAAAGACTCCAATCAATTGTGGCTTGTGCTTTGTTGACACACACACACACACACACACACACACACACACACGTCGCCCGAAGCGCCGCCTGCTGCAGTTTGATCGCACCTGCTGAGAGAAGGATTCTCACAGAAGGCTCCTCATTCGTCATACAAATGGACTATTCATCATTTCAGTGACTACTCTGCAGGGGAATTGCAATATTTAAAAAGCCCGATTAACCTTTATTCAGGTCTTAAACTGGGCATACAAACAAGTATTGTTTTTAAACTCTTACTACACCAGTTAATAGCCCAAATTTGTGGAACAAACCCATTCATAAAAACACGCCATCTGCTCTGTCAGGCTCCTTTACATCCAACTTGTAAAAACACACATTTTTTAAACAAAAGTGTAATTTTAACTAGTGTCACACGCTTGGATGAGGTTTTTTTTTTTTTTTTTATCTCATTAGAGGTGGTATCTCAAACTTGAAAACTCTAGGTTGTTTTTTATGTCTCCCTGTGGTTTCCAAAGCAGGGACATTGTGTCTGGCTGTTGCATATAAACAGGTTTGGTTCCCAGGCATTGCTACTGCAACGTGCCCTTACCAAGGGATGCATTGACTGACATTCTCCTGTGCAAAAGACCTCAGCAATCACTAGTTTTACTGTTTTATTGACCATTTTCAAGGACAAAAAGGGATCATGACAGACATTTTTAGCATAATTGCTATAACAATACAAACATACAAAAAAATGAATAAAATCCAAGCCACAAACCATGTGGCACGACTCTCTTGACGCTCTCTTATTGGCTGACTAGAGAAGGAAACAGTTCCCTTAAAAACGGCAAAGAGTGAATTTAACATTTGTTGATAACTTAATCAATATATTATGGGAACACTAACAGGCTGCAGTACACCAGCAAATTACACGGTTAAAAACACGTTGCGATCAACAAAACAAAACAAGATAAAAACATGCAACACATGGCACATTTTTGTATGGGCATCATAAAACAATCAAATGTGGAGTGACTGTCCTGCCCATGAACATAGATTGTCAATTTACTCCTCCTGCTGGTTGTTGGACTATGAACTGCAAAAAACACAAGCCCAATTTAAAAAATGTATATAAATATATACACTACCAACATTATGAAAGTTGCTAAGGCTACCTTAGTGGTTAGCTGCAAAAACCACCCCATGTTATTGAGTTTATTTGAAATTACAGTAGTTCAAAATATTTTGCACTTTTTTTTCACATTAAATTTTTTGCTGTAATCTTTATGACAGTTTGTTGACATTTATTTCATATTGGTGAATTCATGACTTAATTGTAATTTTATTTATGTATATATATTTTTTAAATTTAAATTACTATTCTGTTCAACTTGCATGTTCCATAAAAAAATCCTAAACTTTTTTATTTCATATAAATGAATTATATAGTACACATATTTATTTATTTTAAAGCACAGGCTGGGGCACTGGCTGCACGATGGACTAGTGGTCAGCATGTTGGCTACCCAGTCATAAGATCAGAAAGATCTGGGTTCCGATGTCCGTTTAGAATTTTCATGTTCACCTGGTGCGTACGCAGGTTTTCTCCAGGTACTCTGGTTTCTTTCCAACTTCCAGAAAAATGTATGTTAGGTTAATTAGAGACTCTATATTGCCCATAGGTATGAATGTGAGTGTGAATTTTTGTTTGCGATTGGCTGGCAACCAGACCAGGGTGTACCCCACTTCTTGCTATAAGTCAGCTGGGATAGGCTCCAGCATACCCCCGCAACCCTAGTGAGAACAAGTGGCATGGAAAATAGTTGGATAAAGTTTAGGGCAATGTTTAAGCACCGGAACCGCTTCAAAAGACCCGATTTGGCACCTGTATCAGATAATACCTAAAGAATACCTTGTCTGAGAAAATGGCCAAATACTGCAATATATTACAAATATAACCCAAGAAATATAAAAATATCTGCATATTATCACCTAAAGAATCTGTAAATACATCCCACCTAAATTTAATTAGTCTTTACCTAATTAGTGCACTGTGGCCTTTGACATATTTTCTCCCTATTCTGCTAGATAAATAAAACAGAAAAAAAATAGTTATTGTCCCTCAAGGGAGCATTCAATGTATTCTATTTGAATAGTTTTTTCAGTGAACACACACGCACAGCATTACATAAAACCAATACAATTATATTCTATGACATGCAGTAAAGGTGAGAATGAGCGAGGGAGCAACGCAACCACCTCCTGTCCTTAAGAAGTCGGGTTATCAATTTCACTGTACATTGTATACGTTAAAAGTAAAGTTCAATTTTTATTGGCATTATTCTAAAATAGCCCAAATGCTCCATAAGGTAGACTGCAGAGTGCAGCTTTTGAAGACCTGCTGCTTATGACATGGTGTATGTCGGCATTAGAGTAATCCCTGCTTCTCTCCTCGCCTCGAGCCTGTGTTGTCATGGCGAATTGTGCTCTTGCAATTAACACACACACACTGGTGTGTTTACATTTTCTATTTATGATCTCTGACCTCAGGGTTCTGAATACAGGGCTTTATTCATATGTGACTGCCCACAGCAAACAGCCCGTTTATCTTTCACAGGCCCCCACAGGAGACACACTCACTCACACTCACTCACACACACACACACACACACACCCACAGCCACACACCTCCATTCAACCATCTTTACATGCGGTTGCCATGTGACACAGCAGTAACTTGGAATAAATATTCCCCAAATGTCCATCATTTTCCCATGAATATTCATCAAAGCTGAGGCAAGAGCTGAACGGGGTGGGGGTCATTTTGTGGACTACAGGAAGCAGATACTTCATCTTAGTTGTTCCATACAGTGTGCGTTCATCTCGGCTCGACTATTACTGTTTTTCTTTTTACCGCACTATGCATGTGCAAACATGTCTTTTGCGACTTGCATTGGTCTACAGCTTAAATTATGCATGTGCGTGTAGTCGCTGCCCATGCGAATACCTACAGTTTACACATGTTTCTCATACATTCTTAATGATAAGGCTGCAGTTTGCAATGTCTGCCTTTTTGCTAAAACCAAGCAGTTCAACTTCTATGGAAGGAAAAAAAACAAGTTAATATTTTCATGTGGCCCAACATGAAAATGTATTAATATTTTAGAACAACTTTAACATTACATTCAAATTGCTGCTGATTGGAATGCAGGATAAGGATTATTTAATATAAAACAAAGCTTTGTTTTCTTTTGCAGTTTGGGTAAATAAATGAGAGCAATATTTGCAAGTTTACAGCAAATGTTAGTGCCAGCCCCACGGGCTGAAAAACACAACAGCTCTGCAGGAACTGTGTACATAGTGTAAGTAAATGACTGGGGCGGAGTTAGTGGGGGGAGGACCCTCCTTGCTTGACAATATTTGGCTACAGAATCGCATGCAGTTAAGCCCAAAATATTCATACCCTGTGGGGATGGGATGAGCCCAGTGTCCCACCCAATGGTTTTGTTGTTATTGTTTACTAAAAGCAATAAGACGTTATTGCATAAAATACACTTTTTGGATTAAGTAATAAGTCTAACACAACTAAATTGCTGCAGTGTCTTTCCCAATGATGCGACAACAGTATCACAGAGAGCGTTCTTGTTGAATAGAAGATCTTTGATCTTGTGCGGGATCTCACTCACGTGCATTTTTGATGACAGAAATGTGTATTCACCAACAGCTGTTGCAAAAATCCTCATCAAGTGCAATCAATCGAGGTATTTTACAACATAACAAGTCCAATTTAATAATTATTATTTAATAAACCTTATGGTTACAAAGTTTTGGTCTGATTATATAGCCCAGTGGTTTTCAAATTGGAGGGGGGGGCGTAGAAAATCATTTTATCTCCAAAAGGGGGGTGCTGCATAAAGAGGTTGGCAACCACTGATATAGTCAATGGGAGATGTCTGACACTTGCTTTTTTCCCCAATATCTGATATCTGTTGTCCAACTCAATTTTCTGATATCAACCGATACCGGTATGCGTAACATAACATACATCCTATCGTGGAATTATCACATATCTGTTGTGAAGCTAATGGATAGAGCAGCGGAAATGAGTTTCTTGACGGCTGTAAATAACATTATACAACCCACGAAAGCAAACATCTATCAAATACTTGCGATGGGGCACGGCAAAGCTCAAGGACCTCCAGAAGTTTTGTGAATCCGGCACCAGTGCATTTTCTGCCGAGGCGTCTCGGAGGATATTACCACGTCTACCTGCTGCTAGTTCCACTTGTTTTTACATTACCACTACCCCAAAGACCTGGTCGGTCTGTCATTGCCTTGATTTGGTCCTGAAATGGATGTTGAAAATTGGGTCCAAATATAGCCCCAAAATAGACACTTTTCAACCAAATTAAAAAAGAAAGGCACAACTTTCTGTTAACCAAACCTAAACATTATTCCAATTTATGACAATGATGTCTTTTCAAATAATTTTTGCTGGGTGGGAAATGTGTCAGCAAGGCATAGTGATTTGTGACAGTTAAAAAAAGATAAATCATGTAGTTTCGCAGCAGGTTAATTTAAAATAATGAATTCATATTTTATAAACAGCCTCTGCTGTCACAATCCTCTTGATGTTTACTTTTTGTCGATGTCATCTCTGCTTATTTGCATGAAAAGAAGCACCAAATTGGAGACAATAATGTCAGAAGGGTGAGTGCTGCATAGACAATTAAGCACAATCAATGTATGAATGTGTCACTTTATTAATGACTATCTTAGTCATTTGGTGAAATGAATGTTTTAGAATATGGCATATGTTGCTAATATATACATTACATAAAAAGCACACCAGGAAGCAAACTGAAAGCGGTCAAAGTAAATATAATGAAAAGCTTTAAAAGGAAAGGGCATGCCTATTGCAAGATTTGGCGTACCCTCGTAAAGCATTAAAGCGTAAAGCAGCAGTGAGGAAGTGTCAGTCAGTCAGTCATTTTCTATACCGCTTATCCTCATTAGGGTCGCGGGGATGCTGGAGCCTATCCCAGCAGACTTTGGGCGAGATGCGGGGTACACCCTGGACTGGTCGCCAGTCGCCATTCACAGGGCAGAGAAACAATCATTCACACTCTAATGGACAAGTCGCCAATTAACCTAACATGCATGTTTTTGGAATGTGGGAGAAAACCGGAGTACCCGGAGAAAACCAACGCACGCACGGGGAGAATATGCAAACTCCACACAGAGATGCCCAACGGAGATTCGAACCCTGAACCTCCTGACTGTGACGCCGATGGGCTAACCACTCATCCACCGTGCTCAGTGAGGAAGTGGAAAAATGTTAATAAGCTGTGACTATTGTATAGTGGACGTGCTTTGAAAAAGATCAGCTGTGTTTTCCATGCTGAAATTAAGATGGCCACGGTCATGGCTGAACCCAACATCATATTTACACTCTTTACTCTTTTACACTCTATTTACACACTTTTTTTCCTAAGCTGTAAAATGTTAAGATGCATCAGCTTTCATTTCCTGTGTCACATGAAAGAGAAAAATGTCGTACTGCTGTCTGCCACACATTTGATTGCAAAAAAAGAGAGAGAGATACTAAAATAAACATGTGATATGTATACAGTGAACTTGTGTTTCTTATTCACAGCGCGGGCGGCTCTAGTGGCTTCATTATCATTTTTTGCATATTTGTCTTAAATTAAACCTAAATGTTTCAGATCGTCAAACAAATGTAAATATTAGTCAATGACACAACACAACTGAACACAAAAGGTTTTTAAATGAAACTTTAAAAAAATACAAAAGAAATACAAACCTGCATGCGTTACGGGCTTCGCAGGAGCGAACCCTCGGACGTGGACAGAAGAGGCAGGTTAGGGTAGGTGTACAGGTATTTAATGTTCCCAGAAAAAACAGAAGGCGATGGTGCTGTTGCGCCGGACAGGGGAAAAAGCGCCATGAAACGCAGGCCATGCGCGAGCCTCCGGATTGCCAACCTGGGTAGTCGGCCACGAGACCGTCATAGGTCGACGGTCCCGTCGAGAGAGACGCTGGATCGAGGCTGGAGTGAAGTCCAAAACTGCTGGAACAGGAGAGTAGGTTTTGGAAGAAAAACAATGTGCGAGTCCGTACGTGAGCCTTCCTGAGTGAAAGAGAATAATCCAGCGTCTCCCAGGTGCGACCCCTCTGGTTATGAAGGGTGTCCGCATATTACTTGCAGGTGCGTTCCATGGCAGCTCCTGCAACCCAAACACACGACCAGGAGAAGGCAAGGGGAAAAACACAGAGAGCAACGCAAGTGAACGTAACAGTACCCCCCCCCCCCTTAACGGACGCCCCCTGGCGGCCTACCTGGCTTCTCCGGAAAGCGGGTGTAAAAATCGGTGAGGAGGTCCGGATCTAAAATAACAGTACGCGGCACCCATGACCGATCCTCGGGACCGTACGCCTCCCAGTCAACTAGGTACTGGTAACCCCTGCCCCTTCTTTTCACGTCTAGGATGGCCTTGACCGTGAACGCAGGGTGCCCATCAATCAGCCTCGGAGGAGGAGGAGGCGCTTCAGGAGGGCAAAGGTCACTGGTGGCGACTGGCTTGAGGAGAGAGACGTGATAGGTAGGGTGTAACCTGAGGGAATGTGGGAGCCGCAGTTGGACCGCTGACGGACTGAAGACCCTCTCAATGGGGTATGGGCCAATGTAGCGTGGTATAAAACGTACCTTACTGGATGTGAGCCTCGTCAGCGGTTCCACCACCTTACTGAAGTCACGGATAAACCGTCGGTAGAAGTTTGCGAACCCAAGGAACCCCGCTGGAGCAGCTTCCTTGATATAGGAGTGGGCCACTCGGTCACAGCTGGGTCGGTAGTAAGTTGACACTTTCCAACGATAAAACCCAAAAAGGGAACCGAGGTGGAGTGAAACGCACACTTCTCAGTCTTAACGAATAATCTATTCTCCAGCAGCCTACGGAGAACTAAACGGACCTGCTGCGTGTGCTCCTCGAGTGTCCGGGAAAAGATAATGATGTCATCCAAATAAACGAACGCAAATCGGCTGATCATGTCTCGCAAGATGTCATTTGAAAAACTCTGGAAGACCGCCAGTGCATTCGTAAGACCGAACGGCATCACGAGGTACTCGAAGTGTCCAAGCGGGGTGTTAAAGGCTATCTTACACTCGTCGCCCTCACGAATTTGCACCAGGTGGTAGGCGTTGCGGAGGTCGAGCTTCGAAAACCAACGGTCCGAGTGTAGTGACGTGAATGCCGAGTCCAACAGGGGCAGAGGGTGCTTATTCTTAATAGTAATTTCGTTCAGAGCGAGGTAGTCAATGGCAAGAACCCCTCGGCCAAAGGAGACGAAGACAGCCAAATGAGACCGGAAGCGAGGGAGGAGGAGATGTACTTCTCGAGAGCCTCCCTCGCCGGCCGGAAGAAGTTATGGAGGTAGGGAGTACCGAGTCCGGGACGAGATCTATGCCGCAGTCGTAGGGACGATGAGGCGGAAGTGACTGGGCATGTTCTTTGCCGGAGCCAGGTCTATAACCTCCGGAGTCTTAACCCGGCCGGACGAGTGGTGGGAACTCGCCGGCCCGAGACAGTGAATGTGGCAGAATACGCTCCAACTCGAGATACTAGCGCGGGTCCAGTCAATATGGGGATTGGGCGCGGATCGAGAGGGGATAACAAAAAAACGAATTAACTCCGTATGATTACCTGATAGGCGGAGAGTAAGAGGACAGGTCTGGTGAGTGACACCGGCCAGGGGGCGCCCGTCCAAGGAGTTGACGAGCTTGGGAGTCGGCAACTTAGCTACCGGGACAGCGAGTCGATTGACTAACCCTTCGTCTAAAAAACAATCGTCGGCCCCTGAGTCAATAAAAGCCTGAATGGCAATGTTCTGGGAGTCCCATGAGAGGGTACCTGTTAGCTGGAGTCGACTGGTTGTAGGCTCCGGCGACGAACGGCCTTGACGAGGCGAGTCCTCCGGTGAACACGCACCCGTCGGCTGCGGTGCTCGTGAGATCCGGCGATCCCGACGGGATGAACAGTCGGCGATGGTATGGCCCGTATGGCCACAGTAAAGGCAGAGGTGCAAGCGACGACGCCGGTCCCTCACGGCCGCGGTGAGTCGCCCTCTTCCCAGCTGCATGGGTTTGTCTCCGGTTGACATCCGTGGGAAGGCCGGAACGGGTGGTAAGGGCTCCGGGGATGGCCCTTTGCCGTACCCGCCCGGGATGAAGCTGGACCGGCCGCGCCGGAGGTGTTGCCCTTGGTCCCACTCTTGGTCACGAAGGCGTCCCTCGATGCGCACGGCCAGTGTGATGAGTCGAGGGTCTCCGGAGTGGCCAAGGGGATCATGTGATCCCGGATGCGGTCCGCCAGACCTGAGCGAAACAAGTCTAACTGTGCCGTAGCGTTCCATTCGCTCTCGGCAGCAAGGGCAAGGAACTCGATTGCGTAGTCCGCCACGCTACGCGGTCCCTGTCGCAGTCTGAGGAGTGTGCGTGCCGCCTCCCGACCCGGAGGTGTGCGCTGGAAGATCTGCTCCAGCGCTGAAGCAAAGGCGGCGTAGGAGGAGCATGCGGCCGAACGACGGTGCCACTCCGCAGCGGCCCAAGCTCCCGCTCGTCCGGACAGGTGGGAAACGCCCCCTTCGCTCGCTCCGAGCGGAAGCGGTTGGCAGTAGCTCGAAATGTAGTTCGCACTGGGTCAGGAACGCGCGCACGTCACCGTTGCCCGAGAACCTCTCTGGCCGGGACAGCTGCAAGCTAGCGGTGGAACTACTGTCTACGGGAGGCGGAGAGGCGGCTTGGTCCGGGGGGGTAACCCTCGTAGCGGTAGGAACCGTCGGAGGAGGGTGCAGCTGCAACGCCGACAACAAGGTCTGGATCTGACCCTCAAGAGCCTCCAACCGAGAGTCCTGGCGTCCTGCCAGTCTCTGAAGTCTCTGATGCCTTGCCCCAAGGCGTCAAACTGCTCCTCTTGTCTGCCAAGGCGATGCGCCAAATGACGGAGCGCGAGCCTGCTGGTGTCCACTTCCGCAGGGTCCATACTTTTGGCTGGATTATTCTGTTACGGGCTTTAGCTTCAGGCCACTAAGAGACAGGCATACATTCTCCTTCAGGATTTTTTGGTAGACAGCAGAAGGCATGGTTCCATTTATCACAAGTCTTGCAGGTCCTGAATCAGCATTACAGCCCGGAACCATCACACTACCACCAACATATTTTACTGTTGCTATGGTGTTATTTTCTGAAATGCGGCATTACTTTTACTTCAGATGTAATTCTACACACGCCTTTCAAAAAGTTAATCGTTTGTCTTGACAGACCACAGAATATTGTCCCAAAGGTCTTGGGGTTTATCAAAATATTTTCTGGCAAAATTGAGATGAGCCTTAAAGTTATTTTTGTTTAGCAGTGTTTTTCATCTTGGAACTCTGCCATGCAGGCTGTTTTTGCACAATATCTTTCTTATGCTGGAGTCATGACCACTCACTTTTAGTGAGGCCTGCAGTTTTTAGATGTTGTTGTAGGGTCTTTTGTGACATCTTGGATGAGTTGTTGCTGTGCTCCTGGGTAAATGTTGGTTGGCCGGCCACTCTGGGGAAGGTTTACCATTGTTTTGTGTTTTCTCCTTTGGTTGATTATGGCTCTTGACTCCCTGGATTCCTTAAGCTATAGAAATGGTTCTCTAACAATCTTTTCCAGACTGATAGATCTCAGTATCAATAATAGTTTATCATATCCCGCTCTATATCAGACTTATACTGTCAGGACTTAAATTGAGCATTGCGGCAACAACCCCAGGATGCGAGAGACCGGAACCAGGATGCAGGTAAAAACTTGTATTTTAATGAAGATTGCAGCTATACAGCGGCAGGAGGAAACAAAAGCAGTCCTTCAGCAATGTCAATGCTCCAACAACTAGTGAGGCACCTAGCTGAAATAAATCATCACAAACCAATCAGGAGCAGGTGCAAGAAAACAAGAAAGTAAAAAAAGCAGAGAACATAACAAAGCAACACAGGAAACACTACAAAATAAAAGCATGAGACAGGAACACAGGCCTAACAATGGAAACTAAACAGACGGACATGCAAACTAAAAACCAGTGCGTGACATATACAGTGGATTTAAGCCCCCCAAATTTGCAGATTTTTGGTTAAGTCATTTGACTTTTTCTGAAAATACGATGTTTTTTCTCATTCATAATAAGTCGGTTATCATTTATAAGTATGTGATAATAAAGATAAAAAGTACAGCATACATGTACCACTATTAAAAAGCCCACAAATACATACTGTATTTATTTATGCTTCACTGATAATGTTTGTGCATGAGGTGTTGAGATTGTGCGGTCCTTGAATGCACCACAGTTTTGTGTCCGGGGATGTAAAAGTTTGTATGCTTATAAAAGCACTAGTTGTGACAGTGAATCTGGCCTCAAAACTTGCAGAGTGGATTATGTAGATGCATCTAGCCTGCTAGTCTCTAGTGCAGGGATGGGAAAACTCCGGCCCGGGGGCCACATCCGACCCGCCAGGCGCTTAAATGCAGCCCCTCCAGATGCAGTGTTATATAAACGTTTAATATACAAGCTGGCAACATGACTTGCAAGTAGTCAAAAGTCAGTCTGACACAACCTTTTGATGCTTTAAGTTGCCTTTCACATGCAGCAACCCAGACAACTACCTCTACCCATGGGGCCAGAAAAAAAAACACAAGTCAAACCATATGTGACACACAACAACAGAACAACAACAAACCTACCCAATGCACTGTCTGGGAAGATTGCATATTCTGGGTGTCTTATTTAGAAAAGAAAACCCAGCGGTAAAATGATTTTATCAATATTGGATGTGGTCTAATGTTTAAAGTGCTCCTGAAAAAAGGTACACAAGAATATATAGCCGTTTGCATGATGCTTTTATAAATAAAATATGGCAAATAATTTCAGGTGGACTGTTGGAATCATAAGAAAAAATTGTCAATGTGGCCTGTGAGTCCAAATAATTGCCCACCGCTGCTGTAGTGCGAGCCTGTAGGCTAAAAGCGACGTTGTGATTCTGATTCCATCTTTTTGTTGATCATCTTATATTATCAGTCATTAGTACCTATTTGTCTACCTATATCTACCTACTTGAAATGTGTTTAATACGTGTGTGGGTGTTTTCTGGGCGTAAAAGAGAATAATGGAAATCAAAGAAAGAGGGGAGACGTTTGGAGATGATTCCAAATAAATAATTACAACAGTCACTTTTATTGCAAATTTAGATTTTGTCATTATTAAGCTTGCAGGAGATTTTGGAAGGGGTGGTGAGAGTGTCTGTCATCCTCCATGTACAAGGAAACCTGTTAACTAACTTCCATAGATGTTTTGTCAACAAGGTCATTAGATGTGGTCAATAAAGTATCTCTGAAACCACTTATTTAATGGTAGCCTACATCTTTTGCACAGTACCGTGGTTAGCCCTTAGGTGGGAAAAGTTTAAAGTACTTTATACTGTCTGAGTCTATGTTGGTTCATAGACAGTGGTCAGATTTTTATTGCTGTACCATAACAATAAAAACTATATAATTTGTGAGTTTGGTTCCTCTCACCCCCTGTGCCCTTTTTACCACTTTTGTCATAACTTTTTTTTTTTCGGTTGCACAGTCCTCCGGCTCCTCTTCCATCTCACAATAAATTGGATGGGAGACAATTAAGTGAGTTGTTGGAGGGATTGCTGACAGCAATTATGAGGTGTGTGCGAATTCATGTGGAGGTGTGACTCCCTTTTGCACTTTCTCTTTGTACATTTCTACTCGGCAATCTCTTTCTTTCCCCTGAAGAGATGTGAGCTCATAAAGAAGTAAGAAATCAAATATATTTAACAAGTAGTGACAGCAGAGGGGAAAGATGAGAAAAAAAGGGGTCGATTGAAGACAGTCAGCAGGCGGAACGTGAAAAAACAAACTTGAGGAGAAAGGAAGGGACAGCAGGGAGCCGACCAGTCAGGAGTTTAGTCAAAGACCGCACAGAAACAAGGTGAGGGCTAACCCTAGCACACAGTTCACATGAGTGTCTGGAGATATTGGGTTGCCATGAGATGCTGTACTTATGAAATAATATTGTAAATCCAATTAATCTGTTCCAGACACCCAAAAATATTAACAAAAATACATTTAATTGAGAATAATTATAGTTTTACATGCAGAAAACGGTACAAAATAATTATAAATGACAAGTATAGGTGACTTATTCTTGATGCAAAGATTTAATTTGCGTTTTTCTCATCTTCTTTAGCAAATTTCTGGCTGTGCTACTTTATTTGGCAGTCGCACTTACTAAAAATACGGCCGAGTCAGCATTGCACAGGGTGCTTTGCTTGGGCACTCACTTTTGCAAAACGATACATCACAGGGCAAACAAGCTTGTTTGTTATGTGCAATACTGCACAAAACCGACTCAGTATACAAAAACCAAGGCAAACTTTGAAGAAAAATGTTTGAAAACCTAATCATACAAAAAATCGGGCATACAAAAAACAAAGATATGACTTTTTTGTTTGTATATGTTATTGGACAAACCAATGTGTGACGCAACAAAGAAACTCTCGAAATCCCTGCCATCGTGGCCATGGAGCGGAAAGAGATGGACCAGCTCAAGTCGTTGCAAATCACAATTAGAGAGTAGACAAATATTGCCATTTCCATAAACTGTGCAAGGAAAATAATGAATATGGGACACTGCACTTTTAAAATTCAGGCACACACACTGACCTAAACCGAAAATGACTGTGCTACTAAATAATGTTTCGCTCACATGTGGGAATTCAGAGTGTTTGGCTGAATGATGACCTCAGAGCAGGGGAGTGCAATGCCTGGCTGATAGTTAATTTTTAGTGAATGAAAGACTGCACCTAATTAACCTACCTTTTATTCACTAACCCAAAAATCACACACGTTATGCTGGTAAAAAACAACAACAATGTAAAAAACTAAAACTGAAAAAACAGAATATGGAAAAAATAAACTGACTTTGGGAAAAAATAAAATGGATTTCATAGGGCCCTACTGACTGTATGTTTGGAGACCAGCAGCAAATAGTAAGCAAATGCAGTTTCCTTTTCAAAAACAGATACTCATACATAAAAATTACTTGTGAAAAGTGCACCTCAGAGTACACAAATTGCATGAAGCTACAAAATTTTCATCATTTCACTTATATCTGCATTTATAACACAAACTGAAAAATAAGCCGCTAAGTGCATCAATAAAAATCTATTTACTATTTGATACCCAAAAGGCCCTCACTTTACTACATGACACATTGGAGGCTCTGTCCTTTTTTTTCTCTCATCAATGTACACTTGAAATACCTCCGGTCATGTTCATGTTTCTCCACGCTTGGAACATCATCCCAAATTTGTAGCAACGTCAATCAAATGCTCAGCTTAGACTAGACTGCTGCACGTTTCTGCCGCACACCTTTCACAATAAATCAATCAATTGCATCAGCTGTGTATTATTGCTAACCACTACGCACCAAAAAGCTATGACCTAACAGGGTTAACAACTGATAATGCATGGTCATAGAACGCTATATGCTACAACAGTAGCATATTATTAGTATTATTAGGGCCGCATTTAAAAAAAGGCTGACACTTTGACATTAAAAGTCATAATTTTACAAGGAAAAAAAATTGTATCTTTCAGAGAATAAAAGTGGTAATATTACCGGTAATATTACCTTTGACCAAGACCAAATATCAATTAAGTTGTCTGTCTTTATAGCTGTCTTAGGCAATGCCTGAGTTTGACATTAAAGTTGTAAATCTACTATTTTGATTGTTGTAAATTTATGAGGGCGAAAATTTATGACAATAATTGCCCTCTTTATACTTTTACTTTAATATTCCCTGTATATACACCTACAAAATACATTTTGATGCTTCTTTATCTCTGTTAATTTAATTGTACCGTGGAGGGAAAATAACGTGTATGTGGTGTATTGGCAATAATAGATATGAATCTTGCATAAAATTCATAACTTGATGTCACAGGCATTGCATGAGACAGCTATAAAAAGGGGGCGGGGTACAAAAAGAAGAAATGAGATGACGTTAACCATGATGCTCACCCATGCTAATCCGTTTGCGCCCAAAACGCTTGTCTGAAGCAAGAGGAAAGTTTCTTTCCTTCCTGAAAAACAATGCTCTATTTTCCCTCCATTATAAAAGAGAGCAGTTGGGCACAAACAGGTTAGCATGGGTTAGCCTCATCTCACCCCTCTTTTTTATAGCTGTCTCAGGCAATGCCTGTAACATTAAGTTACAAATTTTTTTCTTGTAAATTTACAACTTTACTCTCATAATATTTTTGTCATCCTGAATATACAATAAAGTCGTAAATTTATGACTTCATTCTCAAAATTTCAGATTATTTGAATACTTTGTCGCAACAGGTATTGCCTGAGACGACTATAAAAACAGGCGACTTATTTGACCTTTGGCCTTTGTCAAATGTATTATTCTAATTTTTTTTCTCGTAAAATTACAACTTTTCTCGTGAAATGAGATTTTTAATCTCAAAATTTTAGATTTGTTTTTGTTTTGTAATAACCAGACATTGAACAGGCAGACCAAGGAAAACATCAGTTATTTACATAAATTTGTGAGAACTGTAAAGACCCTAAAACAACTCTTAGTGACATCAGCTACAACCTGCAGGTGAATAGAAGACTTCATGAACAAAAGTACAAAAAAAAAGCACAGAAATTATTTTTAAAAAAGACATCAGTCCTTACAACTTTTCATGTTCTTTTCACCTCTAAATGCAGTCTACACAAGCAAAACCTGTCATACTTGTTTGGAAAAAATGTTTTTCAAAAAGGAGTCTGGAAGAAGAGTCGTCGTTTTACAGTATATTCAGAGGCATCTTACAGTATGTTAATGTGAGTATGATGCATTATACAGCGGGTGCTACTTTCAACTTCTAGACTAGAAGAGCAACTTCGGACGTTTTCCAAGAACATCGACACTGGATGGAGTTTTCTGACCTCCCTTCTCCGTTTCTCATTTACATGGTGCTAAACACATTTAGTGAAAACACTTCTTATGGTGCTTTTTTTTTTTGCAATTTTGGCCAAGTAAGATATCTTGACATTTCCAATTGTCAGCATGCTTCATCATTCTTTGTCTGCTTGTCAGCAGAATCACACAGCAAGAGGGGCACATTTAAAGAAAAATCTATTTGAACACAAGCCAAGAGAGAACCATTTCAATCATGAAAAAGATTGCATGATTTTTTCCCCCGCTCTTGGAAAAATTGCCTGTTTTTTAAAAAAGAATACTCAAATCATTTACTTTCAGTGAAAATGTCACACCTGGGTTTGAATCTCCGTTGGGCATTTGTGTGTGGAGTTTGCATGTTCTCCCACATTCTAAAACATGCATGGTTAGGTTATTTGGCCACAGGTATGAACGTAAGTGTGAATGGTTGTTTGTCTACATGTCCGCATGGATGAACTTCCCAAAGCTGACATCTCGTTGTTCTTTAGGCTGCAAAAGAGTTGAAACTGAATTGCCAATGCCTTTGCTGGTTGCAGCCAATTCCAGTGCACACCATTCAGCCTCAATTTCCTCAAAACACAAATGACAGACTTCAGGATACATTAATCATAATAATCATCGCTGTGTTTTGTTTTTGAATTTGTACTGTACAATGTTCCAAATTGTAGAGGCAGCCTTTAATTCAGTTCACTTATTGTGTCTGCCTTGGTTTTCAACAAAACACAAGGGTGCACACAATATCCTTAGCACAAATACAATCAGCACTTATTTACGTATTACAGCTTAACTACAGCAGACTGATGTCCTTTCCTCAAAGGGTGACTATCTTGAAATGTATCGCAGGACCAGCACACTTTTACTAATGTTTATGCGTCTTTTAGCTCTTCAGTGCTATCACACACATGCCATCGACACATGTAAACACAAATGGTAAAGTGCTTTATATGAATGTATTGCTGAATAAAGTGCAACATCTCAAATGAAGCAGCAGAAAACTGAAGAATAAAAGAGCACTGGATGAACGAGAATTATTATCAGAGCATGATCATTTTGCATCACTATCACGTTTTGATAACAACAATGCTGATCCTATAAATAGCATTCCCACAGGCCAAATGTGACACGGAACTGAAACAACAGCAGACTCGATTAACATTTCAGATTCATATCTACGACATACTGATTATTCAGTGTTAATGTCAAGGGCACACAGTGTTTCATTTCACAGTGGAAGTTCCACCCATAACCTTTCGATTTACTTCTCTAATCTCTTTCCCATCAGTTTGTGAGCGTCGAATGTAAGCGCATAGCTGGGGTGATGGATGGTTTCATGTGACGTGACAGTGACTGTAACCAGGACCAACAACTCAATGTGTTTGCAGAGAAAGGCTGGATAGTTGCCATGCCAATAAAGTCATGTGGGTACTTTCTTCTGCAATAAAGTCTACAAAATGGAATGTGATTGCTCCCCACAAGTTCTTCATGATAACTGACACAATTCATAA